>SKCR01034750.1:0-98219 GCA_019454045.1 Zanthoxylum bungeanum
TATCATCATTCTATATACATGTAAGCATTCTTATTAATCAAATTTCACAAGAACATGCTTTTATCAATTTCACCATATCATTCGGCCAAGGTCAAGATATTGGGGAAAAATCATCCAATGCATTTTTCATAAAATGATTCCATGTATCATCATTCTATATACATGTAAGCATACTTATTAATCAAATTTCATAAGAACATGCTTCAATCAATTTCATCACACCATTCGGCCAAGGCATATATTTGGGGGAAAAATCATCCAATGCATTTTTCATAAAATTGATTTCATATTATGTCATTTAACATAGATATAAGCATACTCATTCATCAAATTTCACAAGAACATGCTTCAATCAATTTTACCCAAATTTTAACCTAAAGTATTTCATGCTTAAACCTAGCTCTGATACCATTGTTGGTTTCTATTATATAGGTCCCAAACAAAGATTAAGCATATGAAATACTAAAATGAATATATATACATGTAAGCATTCTTATTAATCAAATTTCACAAGAACATGCTTTTATCAATTTCACCATATCATTCGGCCAAGGTCAAGATATTGGGGAAAAATCATCCAATGCATTTTTCATAAAATTGATTCCATGTATCATCATTCTATATACATGTAAGCATACTTATTAATACTGAGTGTCTGTTGACAAATAAAATTCCCACAGGACGAAATCGTCCTAAGACGAAAGGGAGCGCGAAAGGAAGAAGGATGACGAAGCGAAGAGCGACAAAAGACTTAGGACGATCGAGCGAGTAGTCAAGACGAAGACGTGTGATGCGGTTATCCCCACGATCACAACGTGTTGACAAATAAAATTCCCACAGGACGAAATCGTCCTAAGACGAAAGGGAGCGTGAAAGGAAGAAGGATAACGAAGTGAAGAGCGACAAAAGACTTAGGACGATCGAGCGAGCAGTCAGGACGAAGACGTGTGATGCGGTTATCCCCACGATCACAACGATTGGGCGGATCTCCCTCCACAATCAGGAAGTTGGGGTACGTGGCTCAACAGTTACCAGCACGCCTCAAGAATCGCCGGGAAACATTGGAAATGCCATGAGCAGTTAAATAGCGACACTATAAAATTCGCTTACATCAGGAGAAGAAAAGGAAGGAAAAAATGAAGACTCATTCGAGCATATTTTATCTTTTTATTTCTTAGCTTATACCCAAGGACTGTAATTTGTGTGCTTGTGCCCCTTGGAGGCTTATTCACTCGATTCAATACACCCCTTGCTGGGACTTTGTCTCAGGAGGTTTGAACCTTACACGTTTTTTTTCCTGCACGCGTAAAACCTGCGCAAACAGTTTTTGGCGACCACAGTGGGAGACTTGGTGTAACAAAGTGGAGATGCCTCCGAAAAGAAATGCTCAGACTGGCTCAATCACGGAGGAAGGTGGACTGGAGCAAACCAACCAGCCCAGCGTTCCGGCCATAGTAGGTCAGTTTGAGGGTCTAGCAGATGCCAGCCGGTACGAATCTATGAGGGAATTTAGCCCAATGCGATGCGCGCACTGTTTGGCGAATTCACGCAGGATGTCGTCGAACAAGTCAGGCTCCAAAATGCGCAAGTTATAGATAAATTTGTATCGACTAGCAATTCACATTACGAAAATATGGCCAAACATCTGAACTCAATGAATGAATTAATGGCCAAATGTGTGAACGGCGGAACAGCACTGCCGTGGACTACGCCTCTCCCTGCAACAAGCGGTCAGGAGGCTGGTCCCAGTAGTGTCCCCCCACAAGTGGCCAATATCCCTATGGTTCTCAGGGGAGGAGCAAGCCCCGGAGGGAACGGACCACAGTTGGGGCCAAACATCCATCAAGGGCCAAATATGGTTCATCATGAAATTGTGATGCCTCAGGGCGCCCAAACTTCTCAAGGACAGAATCACGATTATGTCTCACTGTTGAGAGGGCCGCAACCGCCGCCCATGGCTATGCCATTTAATGGCAACGACATACTAATGGAGCAAATGACCGAAATCCTACAAAACCAGTTCGGTCTAGGCATACGGCCAATTCGGCCAAGATATCGGAAGCCTTACCCTGATTGGGTTGATGTGGCTTATCCTTGGCCGAGAAATTACAAGATACCGGAATTTTCCCTCTTTACGGGGTCTGGGGAAGTTTGCCACTATGGAACACGTTGGGCGCTTCACCCTTCAGTGCGGGGAAGTCAATGATTTCCACAAACTAAGGTTGTTTCATGGCTCATTGTCAGGAGTGGCTTTCTCCTGGTATGTTAGTTTACCGCCAATTCAGTAGAAAGTTGGCAACAGATGGAGCAACTGTTCCATGCGCAATTTTATAAGGCCGAATCTGAAGTAGCCCTAGCTGATTTGGCAAATTTAAGGCAATTGCCAGGGGAATGGGCCGAGATGTTTCTACAACGATTTAAAATAGCCCGAGGCCGATGTTACGTGCCTTTGCCCGAAAAAGAATTTGTAAGAATCGCCCAAGGGTGCCTGAATCTCGACCTGAAAAAGAAATTCCAGGATCGTGAATTTTGGGACTTGCCCAAACTCACCACCAGTGTGGTGCGTTATGAACGATTATTACGAGAAGAATAGCAGGTGAAAAATTCGAGCAAAGGGACATATTATAGAAACATTGACTATGAGATGGGCGAAGTGGACGCCGACTCGGCCGATTTATGTTTGGCCGAATTGGTGAAAGGGAAGCCTTACGTGTGTAAGACGTGGGCGGAACCCCAAACCAGTGAGGCAAATGATAAAAAAGGCAGGAAATTTGCCTTCGACATTACTAAAGTTGACGGTATATTCGACCAATTGTACAAAGACATGCAAATCAGCTTGAGCGACAGACACACGTTGCCAACAGCCGAACAAATCGGCAGAAAAAATATTGTAAATGGCACAACGCATGGTCTCATGCGACTAACCAATGCCTTGTTTATCGTAATGTCTTGCAGGATGCCATAGAGTCCAGACGAATTACGTTCGAGAAGAAAATGGCAGTAGACAGCAACCCTTTCCCAAAGTCGGTGGAGTTAGATATGATTAGTCCAGACCTTACGAGTTTGAGTCGGCCAAAAATAAATGTGGTACTGGACGAAAGACAACATCGCCGCCGCCCGAGCGCACTGGAAATGATCAAAGAGCCTGTAGAATGAAGGGACCAGAAGAACATCTGTGTAAGGTGCAAGAACAGCATTGAATGGATGAAGGAACTAGAAGACACTTGTGAGAGGCCCGTGGAGAAAGGATCATCATGGCAGCCGCGATTTTTTACACCAAGGTTCTATGGAAAGAACTCGAACTTCGTCCAAAATGTGAGGACGTTTCGGCCAAAGATCCATCGACCCAACGTATGGCATTCATACCGAGAGCCACGCCCAGGGCAACGGGTACACTCAAGGGCGGACGAAAATTATCCTCCCGTAGACGAAATGACCAGGACACAGCTGAGGAGGCACCAAAGGAATTACGGACGCATGATGCGTCGATAGAATGACACAAAGGCCACCACTAGCCGCAGCCCTCATGCCATAGAAAAATCGAAAGACAGCAAGAAATCACATGATGAGAAAAAAGGGAAAGTAACCAGTTACGATGAGCACGCTAAGCTTAGTAAAAGAAAGCGGGACGAGACCGATGATGAGGAACCCCCCATCGTCATTCAATTCGGCAGCATGCCACCATTCATGGTGAATCACTACTTATTGTCCAGAGAATTCCGGAGAAATGATAACAGGGAAGCTGGGCCGAGCGAAGATGTTTACGAAGGAAATGAGGCCGAATTCGCCTCGCTCTCGATAACAGACAGGGGTACGGCAGATCGGGAAGTCGAGGATGAGGAGATGACGGATATAGAAGAAGAAATCGATGTCCGAACCGAAGCTAGAAAGAGAAAAATATCACAGAATCAGCTTCTTAAAGAACTATATGAAGCCGGGAATCCAGCCGTCGGAACACTGGGAAGTTTCACCTGTTTAGTCACTAACTTCTTTATTCTCTTGTCTTTTTGCTTTTATGTGCATTAGTTTTACTATTTTTTTACTTTTATCAAACGTTTGTGGGTATCGTTGCTGTAAGCCCTCACGAGACTACAACTCGTCCACTAGGGACACATAAGGGTTAAAGGCTTGTTGCATACGCTAAATGCAATCGTGATCCCTATGAAAGTAGCTTAGTTTAATTTTAATTATTTATTAAATTTTTTTGCTTGAGGACTAGTAAAATATTAGGTTTGGGGGTATGATGAGTGGTAATTATATCAATATTTCCCACTCATTTAACTTAATATTTTGTTTAGTTTCTCGAGTTTTATGAACGTTCTGATGTGTTTTTATTTATTTTGCAGATAAAAATAATATCGGGACTTAATGGAATAAACTCGGGGCTAAAACGATGAAATTCAGAGAAAAAAATGTCAAAAAGGAAAATTTACTATACGCGTCACGAAGTGCAGTCCTAAATTCCAATTTTGCGCAAGTTTCGTATTTTGGCCATAATTTTTTCATCTGATATTCGATTGAGCTGATTCAAGTTTCAGATTGAAGAATACTCGAAGATCTACAACCTTGAAATTCAAAATAATTTCGAATTCTGAAGTTTCCATGGCCGAAATTGATGAACAATCCAGTATATTTTGTGTAACTACTATAGTCATTTTCAAAATATAAAATAAAATTAATAAAATAAAAAAAATAAAAATTATCAAACTTCCACCAAATATGCTTGCATGTTTGGTGCCATATTTGATGTCATGTTTGGTGCCATGTTTGATGCCATGTTTGGTGCTATGTTTGGTGGAGCATCGGTGGAGCAATTGGTGGAAGCCTTTAGGTTTTTCTATAAATACCAAGCCATTTCATTTGTAATTTTCATGCTTTCCTTAGTTTTTTGTAAGGAATTTAAGGATTGCATCTTATTTGTATTTATTTTCAGTATTTAATTTATGCATTTTTATTTTCAGTAATAGTAGTAGTTCTTCTTCTTCTTCTTCTCTTTTCTTTTATGTTTAATAGTTAGATTTCCGCTGGGGGAAGGGTGAAGCTTTTATTATTTTAATTTAGATTAATCTCCCTTAATTATAATATAGAAATTATAATTCAATCTAAAAGGATTATCGCCTTAATGTGTGGTTTTATTTATTTGACATAAAGTAACACCGCCTATATGGCTGGTCTTTATGTGACAGATAATTACCGCATATATGACTGGTTTATGAACAATAATAATACCGCCTTTATGGCCGATTGGACTTAATTAAAATCTTACTTAATGAGGATACCGCCTATATGGCTGGTTGGTAAATTCTATATTATAGTAAGAGAGATTTCTAAATTATAAATAGTAAAGGTGGATCCCCAACCCCCAGTATTTTATTTTTATTCTAGGGAAGTGATGAAACATAATATCCACACACTTAATAATTGATTTTCTTTTTATGGGTAATTCTTTAGTTTGTTTATTGAGTCTTAAGCTTAATACTTTTTATTAACTGGCCACTAATAAAATTGATGGGATAAACTCAAAATGAACTAGACATAGAGATTTTAGGTTGCAGCCTTTGATTCAATAGCTCACGATCTTCCTTGAGGATAGATAACCCTTTAATAGATTTCCTTACAGGATATGAAACCCGTCGGACGTGGGTAGCCATAATTGGAACTTGGTCTTAATGAATCCAGGTAATGTGGTTGACATAGGAATATGGTTCAATTATGTTAAACTAGGTATTTGCGTCTGACCATCGGAAGAGGCTTTTGCATATCATCGTGTTCCAGGTTGGCAAATTAATTTATTACACATAAATAAGAGAGTCAATTCATCTTTTTAATAATATTGTGTGGAGTCACTACCCTAGATCTTTGAGTCTTTTATTTATTTTCCTTAGTATTTTCTTTTGAGTCTGTTTTTATTTTATTTAGCAATTCCACATTCAACCAACCAAAAATAATCAATTCACTTCTCCCTCTAATTAGATACTTGTAAATAAATAGATTCAATAATTAGTAACAGTGGGATTAAGTCCTCGTGGGATCGATATTTTTATACTACTTGAACGATATGTCCGCTTGCATATACGCGTGTGAATGCACCGGTCAATATCGCGTAACTGATTCCTTGAGACGACGCGTCATCTAATGCGACAACTCTTCACTTTATATTATTCCGACCTATATGACATCACTTGAACTCTTATTCTCCGCTATCATCATGTTCTAGAGACTATAACGTCAGTCCGGGAATCTTCTAGAACAGTCCCGAAAATCTGGGATGTTACATTCACCCCTCCTTATAAAAATTTCGTACTCGAAATTTCTCCACCCTTATAACTACTGATTCAAACCTGGCCGAATGTGCGAAAACTATCTTACTCTATACTTCACAGATAAAACTTCTATGTCTCAACTGTTAACTAATCACTATCTGTAAGCTAGGATTCATAACGACTCATCTACTGCTTTAATCTGACTATACCGGTCTGATTCTCAACTCTGACTATACTGATCTGGTTCTTATCTCTAGCTTTACTGTTCTGGTTCTGATCTCGAGTCCTCTGGCCTCACAAGGGCCCTACACTGGTACTATCTCATTCTTACTAATTCTTTGATCTAAAAAGAGTCGCAGAAGTACTAACTTAAATTAATCTCTCCCTATACGGAGATAGCTAATCTATGCACAATAATCGAGTCACCCATGGACTCAAATTCAAGCAAGCAAAGCACTGAATAAAAGAATCAAATCATATCAAACAATCATAGAAAGCACATACAAAGACCTACGTGGTCTCATTCAAATCTGAAGACAATCTCTGACAGCCGGATCCCCACAACTGCAGTCACTGTCTTCTAGACCATGCTACTGACTCTGACTCTTAACCATGCTCTGATACCAACTTTGTAACATCCCGCCTAGGCTAGGATGCTACCGGCAAGAGACAGGAAACCCATCTCCATAAGCCTCTGATTCTGATGAAATTTTGGCATGATGTATTCAGAACATCATGCAACCTGGCTTACAGTTGATGAGTGGTAATTATATCACTATTTCCCACTCATTTAACCCAATATTTTGTATAGTTTCTTGAGTTTTATGAACGTTTTGATGTATTTTTATTTATTTTTAAGATAAAAATAATAATGGGACTTAATGGAATCAACTCAGGGCTAAAATGATGAAATTCGGAGGAAAAAATGTCAAAAACAAAAATTTACTGTACGCATCACGAAGTGCAGTCCTAAATTCTAATTTTGCGCAAGTTTCATATTTTGGCCATAACTTTTCATCCGATATCCGATTGAGCTGATTCAAGTTTCAGATTAACGAAGACCCGAAGATCTACAACTTTTAAGATTTAAGTATTTTAGAATTCGGAATTTTGGAAGGCCGAAATCGATGAATAATCCAGTATATTTTGAGTAATTACTATAGTCATTTTCAAAATATAAAATAAAATTAATAAAAATAAAAAATAAAAAATTTCAAACTTCCACCAAACATGCTTGCATGTTTTGTACCATGTTTGATGCCATATTTGGTGCCATGTTTGGTGGAGTGTTTGGTGGCATGTTTGGTGCCATGTTTGATGGAGCAATTGGTGGAGCAATTGGTGGAGAAATTGGTGGAAGCCTTTAGGTTTTTCTATAAATACCAATCCATTTCATTTGTAATTCTCATGCTTTCCTTAGGTTTTTGTAAGGAATTTAAGGATTGCATCTTGTTTGTATTTCTTTTCAGTATTTAATTTATGTATTTTTATTTTCAGTAATAGTAGTAGTTCTTCTTATTCTTCTCTTTTCTTTTATGTTTAGTAGTTAGATTTCCGCTGGGGGGAAGGGTGAAACTTTTATTATTTTAATTTAGATTAATCTCCCTTAATTATAATATAGAAATTATAATTCAAACTAAAAAGATTACTGCCTTAATGGCTGATTTTATTTATTTGACATAAAGTGGCACCGCCTATATGGCCGATCTTTAGGTGACAGATAATTACCGCCTATATGGCTGGTTTATGGACAAATAATAATACCACCTTTATGGCTGGTCGGACTTAATTAAAATATAATTTAATGAGGATACCGCCTTTATGGCTGGTCGGTAATTTCACGGTTAATTTCAGTATTATAGTAAGGGAGATATCTAAATTATAAATAGTAAAAGTGGATCCCCCAACCCCAGTGTTTTTATTTTTAGTCTAAGGAAGGATACCGCCTTTATGGATGGTCGGTAATTTCACGGTTAATTTCTGTATTATAGTAAGGGAGATATCTAAATTATAAATAGTAAAAGTGGATCCCCCAACCCCAGTGTTTTTATTTTTAGTCTAGGGAAGTGATGAAACATAATATCCACACTTAATAATTGATTTTCTTTTTATGGGTAGTTCTTTAGTTTGTTTATTGAGTCTTAAGCTTAATGCTTCTTGTTAACTGGCCATTAATAAGATTGATGGGGTAAACTTAAAATGAACTAGACATAGAGATTTTATGTTTCAGCCTTAGATTCAATAACTCATGATCTTCCTTGAGGATAGATAACCATTTAATAGATTTCCTTACATGATAGGAATATACCTGTCGGGCGTGGGTAGCCATAATTGGAACTTGGTCTTAATGAATCCAGGTAATGTGGTTGACATATGAATATGGTTCAATTGGGTTATACTGGGTATTTGTGTCTGACCATCGGAAGAGGATTTTGCATATCATCGTGTTCCAGGTTAGCAAATTAATTAACTAGACATAAATAAGAGAGTCAATTCATCTTTTAATAATATTGTGTGGAGTCACAACCCTAGATCTTTTAAGTCTTTTATTTATTTTCCTTGGTATTTTCTTTTGTGTCTTTTATTATTTTTAAGCAAATCCACATTCAACCAACCAAAAGCAATCAATTCATTTCTCCCTCTAATTAGATACTTGTAAATAAATAAATTCAATAATTAGTAACAATAGTAGGAATTAAGTCTTCGTGTGATCGATATTTTTATACTACTTGAACGATACGTGCACTTGCGTTATATGCGTGTGTAAGCACCAGTCAAGTTTTTGGCGCCGTTGTCGGGGACTTATTTTTCTTGAGTTATTAATTTTGAAGCTATCTAATTTACTTGTATCTAATTTTCTTTATTTTTATCTATAATTTTTATTTCTTTATTTTAATTTTCAGGTGGTTGAAAAATGGAACACTACTGGGAGATTGAGAGATTACGTGCTTTACAAGAAGATACACCCCATATCTGGGAGCAACAGTCCGGTTTTCTGAGGTCTGTTGTCCAGCCCAATAATTATCACTGGATGTCAGAACCAAGTAATACTACATTTGCTCATCAGAAAGAAATGGGAAGATGTGTAATTTGTGATGGTAACCACCCGAACGATCAATGTATATACCTTCCAGAGTGGCAGAATTATTGGAATCAATCAAGGTACGAATAGCCAATATATTTCGAAGAACCATCATACTTTCCATCTTATCCACCTATGATCTTCATCAAGAACCAGAACCATCAGAGGAAGAATAATTGGTTGGCATGCTCAAAGATTGGTTCAAGAAACGAGATGAAAAGTTGGATACAATGCTTGAAACATTTCAGAATCAACTCGAAAGTATTCAGAGTCAAACATAATCCATACAGAGAATGACATATCAAATCAGACAAATAACAGAGAACCAGAGCTACATACCTCAAGAACCATTTTCAAATGAAGCCTTCGAGTACCAAGCATTTCACGATGACACTTCAGCAGAAGAGGAGGCTGAGCAGAATCAAGAAACAGAGGTATCAGTTCAGGAGCCCGAACCGGCAAAGTCTCGATTTGATTTTTATTATTCTGGCTCTGACGAAGATGAAGCTGAGCTATTTGTACCAACTATATCAACAAATGAGGATGGAATTCTGTATCCTCAAAATGAAGATCTTGGAGATTCCATTGCACAAATGTTTGAAGAAGATCTACCTGAGCCAATCATTTCACCCAGATCAGAGGATGAAGACCTAATGTCAGACACATCTTTTCATCCTCACGTTGATAATTATCGATCATGCATTTCATAGATGACAGATGAAGAGTCGAATGTAGAAACTTTAAAATACATCTGTGAAGAAAAGGTGGAGAAAGAAGCAGAGAAAATGGAGGAGCAAATGTCTGACCTTATTGAAGATTCAGAGCATTCAGGCGAAACATCACTGTTTTGGGGAGTACAATTTAATGAAATCACCCAGAAGCTTGACAGAATGGAACTTCCATTCCAAGTCAAGCACCATATGAGACCTCCTGATTTTCTTTCTTTCTTTCCAGGAATTGATGAAGCGACAAAGTTTAAAAAGGTGGCACAAGCACTGAATGGGACAAAAATATTTTTGCTACCTTACCGTTGGAAGAGACCCTTTAAAAGCAACGCACATGGGAATGTCTGTAATTGAACATCCAAAATGACGCTGAAACCTCATTGACAGATGGATTTCAGTCACGTCTGGCTGAAGAGGAAAAATTTAGCGCTAGCAGGGAGGCAACCCATGCAATTTGTTATAATTTTTATTTTCATATTTTGTGTATACATGTTGTGCAATTTTTAATTTTGTGTGTTTTTTGTAGGGAAAAGCACAAACGGAGCATTTAAGGAGGAATGGTGTTTGTCAATCACAAATATGAGAGCTAATTCATTAGAGGTGGCTGAGTAAGGAATGGATTCTTGAGATGCACCATAATGGATTTATATACTAAACGAGTGGCGTATTGCATACACAATTCCGTTGCCTTAATAATTACTTTGATTTGCTTTTCTTTTGTTATTTTCTATTATTTTCGCCGAAAAGATCTATACTTTTTGACTTTTCATGATTTATTTTAACGTTCATCTAATAATTGTCATTTGGCAGGTACTAGTGCTACTATTACTCACCCATTTTTTAGGTTCTATAAATTCAGCTCTATATTTTTCTCTTCGACACATCCAGATATGCATCCAAATAAGAGAGAGAAAATGGAAGCAACTTCACAGCAGCGAATCAAGCGAATTTGTATTTTCTGTGGATCCAATTCTTGTAATAAACCAGAATTCATTGTGGCTGCAAAGGAATTGGGGCGAGTCATAGCTGAGAGAAATATGCACCTAGTATATGGCGATGGCAATCTTGGATTGATGAGAAGCATTTCAAAAGCCGTTCAGGAAGGTGGCGGTCATGTGTTGGGTATCATTCCAAAACTTTGGCGGACGAACACTTAATCGGACAAACAAATGGAGATGAACGCATCGTATTAGGGATGTCTGAACAACTCATTGAAATGGTCAATATTGCTGATTCGTTCATTGCTTTACTAGGTGGGCTTGGAACAATTGAAGAAATATTCACTGTGGCATCATGGGCGCACTTGAACATTCATCGAAAGCCCATTGGATTACTCAACATTAGGCATTTCTTCGATTTTCTGTTTGTATTTCTTGCGGAAGCCAAAAGACATGAGTTCGTCACAAAATCGGTACAAGATATTTTCTTGACTGGCCGAAGAATTAATTGACCAAATCCTAGCCTTTGAACCAAAAATCGACCCCATTCTTTCCAAGTTGAACTGGTCAGACAGCGATCATGGTAAGAAGCGTAAATTGGACCTTGGTCTTAATCGGTAATTTTTCGTATATTTTCAGCTAACCAGGTACGACCTTCTAAACTCCTCTTCTACTTTTTAAGACATTGGGGACAATGTCTCATTTGGGTTTGGGGGAGGGAATCAGTATCTTATTTTTAGTTTGTGTTGTTTTTATTTTTAGTCCAAATTTTTTCGAAAAATACAAAAAAAATTGAAATTTTTTCAAAAATTACAAAAATATTTTGCGATTTTGTGTTTTTATTTTGACTAAAAAGGTGAAATTGGTGAGAGATAACTGAGTAAGGAGTTCCCACTCCTGATACGTATCTCAAGCCTATTTTCGGAACAAGTTAATTTTTGTTTATTTCCTTTTGAATTATTTAATTTGTAAATTCTCCATAAACTGACTAAAATGGATCTTCATATGCTCAGTTGGCAGGTATTATCAATATGCATAGTAACATACAGACATGAGTTGTAATTGAAAAGTTTGTAATATTCAGTGCTCTAGTTTAATTGGAGGAAGCATCTATAAATGACAATGGAGTAAAAAAAAAGAAAAAAAAAAGTGAAAAAAAACGTCTGAGATCCGACTTATTAAGTCTGTAAGGGTGTCTTAACACCTAGTGCCCTAAAGCCAACTGATTTAGGAGTCACTGGCCCAAAGCTCTCTACATGGATCGAAGATGTTGCAAAAATATATATATCTGAAGTCTGAGTAATTAAGTCCGTAGGGGTGTCTTAACACCTGGTGCCCTAAAGCCAACTGGTTTAGGAGCCACCGACCCAAAGCTCGTTACATAGATGGAAGATATTGTATATAAATAAAAAAATAGAAAAAAAAAATCATAAAAAAAAAATTATTCTATTGCTACAAAAAATTATGAAATCTGATAGAACTTTAGGACAAAAATATTACTCTCTTATCAACTGCACTTGTGACTGTTGTGGGCAAAAATGAGTTGATTAATGCTTTGTTGGCTGTGTATATGGAGAATGGTAATTATAATCGGAGAATTTACATATTCGATAATTTAGAAAGAAACAAAACAACCAGTAACTTGGAGTAGAAGTTTCACCCGATAGTCACTAACTTCTTTATTCTATTTTCTCTTGTCTTTTTACTTTTGTGTGCATTAGTTTTACTTCCATTTTACTTTTGTAAAATATTTGTGGGTATCATTGCTGTAAGCCCTCACGAGACTATAACTCGTATACTAGGGACATTTAGGGGTTTAAAGGCTTGTTGCATACGCTAAATGCAACCGTGATCCCTACGAAAGTGGCTTAGCTTAATTTATTTTTATGTTATTTTATTTTATGTTTTGCTCGAGGACTAGAAAAATGTTAGGTTTGGGGGTTTGATGAGTGGTAATTATATCACTATTTCCCACTCATTTAACCTAATATTTTGTATAGTTTCTTGAGTTTTATGAACGTTTTGATGTGTTTTTATTAATTTGCAGATAAAAATAATAATGGGACTTAATGGAATCAACTCAGGGATAAAACGATGAAATTCGGAGGCAAAAATGTCAAAAACGAAAATTTACTGTACGCGTCACGAAGTGCAGTCCTAAATTTAAGTTTTGCGCAAGTTTCGTATTTTGGCCATAATATTTTCATCCGATATCCGATTGAGCTAATTCAAGTTGCAGATTAAAGAAGACTAGAAGATCTACAACTTTGAAGATTTATGTACTTTCGAATTCGGAAGTTGGGAAGACCGAAATTGATGAATAATCCAGTATATTTTGAGTAATTACTATAGTCATTTTCAAAATATAAAATAAAATTAATAAAAATAAAGAATAAAAATGTCAAACTTCCACCAAACATGCTTGCATGTTTTGTGCCATGTTTTATGCCATGTTTGGTGCCATGTTTGGTGGAGTGTTTGGTGGCATGTTTGGTGCCATGTTTGGTGGAGCAATTCGTGGAGCAATTGGTGGAGAAATTGGTGGAAGCCTTTAGGTTTTTCTATAAATACCAAGCCATTTCATTTGTAATTCTCATGCTTTCCTTAGGTTTTTATAAGGAATTTAAGGATTGCATCTTGTTTGTATTTCTTTTCAGTATTTAATTTATGTATTTTTATTTTCAGTAATAGTAGTAGTTCTTCTTCTTCTTCTCTTTTCTTTTTATGTTTAGTAGTTAGATTTCCGCTGAATGGAAGGGTGAAACTTTTATTATTTTAATTAGATTAATCTCCCTTAATTATAATATAGAAATTATAATTCAAACTAAAAAGATTACCGCCTTAATGGCTGGTTTTATTTATTTGACATAAAGTGGCACCGCCTATATGGTCGGTCTTTAGGTGACAGATAATTACCGCCTATATGGTTGGTTTATGGACAAATAATAATACCGCCTTTATGACTGGTCGGACTTAATTAAAATATAATTTAATGAGGATACCGCTTTTATGGCTGGTCGGTAATTTCACGGTTAATTTCTGTATTATAGTAAGAGAGATATCTAAATTATAAATAGTAAAAGTGGATCCCCCAACCCCAGTGTTTTTATTTTTAGTCTAGGGAAGTGATGAAACATAATATCCACACTTAATAATTGATTTTCTTTTTATGGGTAGTTCTTTAGTTTGTTTATTGAGTCTTAAGCTTAATGCTTCTTGTTAACTGGCCATTAATAAGATTGATGGGGTAAACTTAAAATGAACTAGACATAGGGATTTTATATTTCAGTCTTAGATTCAATAACTCACGATATTCATTGAGGATAGATAACCCTTTAATAGATTTCCTTACATGATAGGAATATACCTGTCGGGCGTGGGTAGCCATAATTGAAACTTGGTCTTAATGAATCCAGGTAATGTGGTTGACATAGGAATATGGTTCAATTGGGTTATACTGGGTATTTGTGTCTGACCATCGGAAGAGACTTTTGCATATCATCGTGTTCCAGGTTAGCAAATTAATTAACTAGAAATAAATAAGAGAGTCAATTCATCTTTTAATAATATTGTGTGGAGTCATAACCCTAGATCTTTTGAGTCTTTTATTTATTTTCCTTGGTATTTTCTTTTGTGTCTTTTATTTATTTTTAAGCAAATCCACATTCAACCAACCAAAAGCAATCAATTCACTTCTACCTCTAATTAGATACTTGTAAATAAATAAATTCAATAATTAGTAACAATAGTAGGAATTAAGTCCTCGTGGGATTGATATTTTTATACTACTTGAACGATACGTGCGCTTGCGTTATACGCGTGTGTAAGCACCGGTCAACAGCCAGCACCCTGAGACAACCTGCTCAAGCAAACTCAACATGTATACAATCATCAACAAGGCCTTAGGCTTGAACTCAATGAACAAATGTAAATACTTGGCCTTCGGCCAGAACTCGAAAATAAAACTATGCTATTACATAACTCATACAAATGAAATACAAATGCAAATACAAAGACAAGGGCCGTTAGGACCCATAACTTGACCCATGACTCAAAAATTCTCTTGACTGTAATTGAGGAGATCCAATGTCTTCAAGGTCTTCACTGAAATCTTGCTGGCTTAGTATAACTGCTACAGACCTGTAAAACTACAAACTGTTATGGTGTGAGTCATAAAACTCAGTAAGTAATCATACAAATGCTTATAAAGTTTGAATTAATTGGCTATATCTTATTCAATTCACAAACCTGTCACTTTGTTACTGTACCTTTAACTGACCACCACCTGCGAATTTATGTTTGCTATTTACACTATCAAACATCTATTATACATGTATATATTCAATTCCTATATCATCAACATAAGTATTCCCATCATGCTATCAATGCACTACACTGAATTCTGCATACTCTCTATACTCGTTACTAATCTAGTTCAAGTATTTATTATAACTTTCTCTCTTTCACTATCTTGAAATATCATCAAATCGGACAACTAATGTGTTATTTCTGTCAAACATTTAACCTAATATCACTATCCATGTAAACATGCATATGTTATCACTTCATCATGAACTTGCATTCTTACGATGCGTTCTTCCTAAGTAAACATACAACTTATACAAACATTCATCACACATACATATGAATGTAATGATGCTATTGTGCATATTATCAGCTATATGCAGCACAAATGATTCTAGAATACGTGATTTATATACGTGACTTGTAATCTACTTTCCACTTTAACATGTCATACTATTTAGGAAAAATAGTTCTTGAAAACCTTTCCTTAAAAAAAACTGTTTTATGAAAACTCTCTTTCGAAAATCAATATGAAAGTCTCTTAATAAAACTTATCTTTCTAAAAACATACTTTAAATTTCTGGTTTCTAGAAACTATTTCTCAAATTTGTCTTTGGGAACTTCTTTTTCTTGAAGATCTTTCTGAAAACTATAACTGAAAACTGAAAAACTGTTTTTAAATTCTGTTTCTGAAATCTAATTTCTGAAAACTGTTTACTAAAATCTGACTTTTGAAAACTATATATTGATAATCTGAAAACTGAAAACTGCTCTACGTCCAGGACCATAACTCAACTGGACGTCTTTCTACACCTAGGACCATAACTCAACTAGGTGTACTTTATGCCCAAGACCATAACTCAACTGGGCATCTCTGAATTGGTGGTGCTCTACGCCCAGGACCATAACTTAACTGGACGTTTCACACCACAAACTGGAACTGGAGGTGCGGATCAATGCTACCACCCAAGTTCTGAAACCAGGATTTCGGGGATCTGTCAACCCTAGTCCTGCTCGAGGATTCGAGAGCGTCCCCTCAGTCCTCCACATGTGCACATGTCTCTGAATCCGTCAATTCTAATTGTATCTCAAGTTACATACTTGGGTGAGGTTTTACCTCATGCCCCGAAAACCATAAAATCATATACTGTATCTAAAAACTGAAAGGAAATTTTTTTTCTGAAATGTATTATCTTTCTAAACGTTTGAAACTTTTCTTTGAAACATTTGAAATCTCTGAAAACATTCTTATTTTTTGCTCAACTGTTGAAAACTTTAACACACACACACGCAAACATTTTCTCATGATCCTTTCTACCTTAACCATGCTTTACTATATGCTCATCTTTCACTATCATATCTGAAATGTTGCATTCATGATACGCATGCATTTCACACTAGTATACGTATAATCATCACATATTTTCCCATAAACATTATTACCTATACTATCACTTTCTTACTTTCTCATATGCATCACTGTCATGTGAACTCATAACCACAAATCTCATGCATTCATGCCACAAAAATATATATACAAACACTTCTCATACTAATTTACTAATTCCATAATTATGCTTGCACACACACAATACCAAAGCTTTTCTACTATATCGTATTTCAAACATATACGGGTTTCAAATTCTTAGTTCTTAAACTTATTTACCATTTCCTAACTATCAACTTGTGCTCAAGAATCTAATGTCATAAGCTTACATATATTCACATGTCATGCATATACTACTCATTTATGCTCTCTATCATCTTATATACATGTATATATACTCATGTCGCTAAACATACCTATGTATATGCTTACTCTCGTATGAACATGAACCTTTGCATTCATACCAGCCTTATATACTTACTAGTTCATATTTATTCATGCATACTAATATTCTTATATAATGCATCAATTACCAAACTTTCATTCATATCACTAGTCTCATTCCCTAGGGTGTAGTTTCTACAACCCCCAACCCAAGTCTCAAAATATTAGGCTCATCAATATTTACTCACGTTTCATGTATACACAAATACATTATCATTCTATACTTTTCACTCATAGGCTTACTGATATCTTATTTGCGTATTTATTCTTGTATAAATATATATCTACTTCATGTTTATGGTTATGCATATACTTATAAAATTAATTTATTATCTAGTTTCAAAACTTAACATTTCACAAGTAATCATCACATGGATTACTTACCTGGCTAGGCGAACGCTCGTAATCTTGGTCCGATCTGTCAAAATAATAACAACACAAGGTCAGATCGCTATTTGCGGGACTTTCTACTCATCTATAATAAACTACAGACTTTCTCAGAATACACAAATCCTCTTTGATTCTACCGTTCAAACTTCATTACTCTAATATATGCTTATATATACTATTCTAAACTAGCTAGATGGGTCAGATTCTCATTTTACGCGTTTGCGGCAAAACTTGCTGAAGAGTTTCGCAAACGCTACGGAAGGGTCTCGAACCCTCCGAACTAATCCAGAATTACTTAATTACCCTCGTAACATCATATTTATATCATCTTCATGATTACGGTCATCTACGCTCAGTCGCGCGAGAAACTCCGTTTTATCGG
This sequence comes from Zanthoxylum bungeanum, assembly GCA_019454045.1. Taxonomy (NCBI): domain Eukaryota; kingdom Viridiplantae; phylum Streptophyta; class Magnoliopsida; order Sapindales; family Rutaceae; genus Zanthoxylum; species Zanthoxylum bungeanum. The sequence goes on from SKCR01034750.1 coordinate 17,917, forward strand.
AAACTCGCTAATTCAACCGAATCGATCTAATCTATTCCGTTTTCACTCGAATTCTACGAAAAGCATCGATTTAACATATAACAACACATCCAATTCACTTCATGTCAATTTGCTACACTACGAAACTACTGGAAACATCCGAATATAAAATTGTAAACTTTAAAAAGATGAAATTCTAACGGAGAGTCGTACCGAAATTTCGAGGCCATAATCGGACTCCCACCGGCCATACGAACGCGCTGGTGTCATCGAAATTCCGATCGGAGTTACTGTCATCATGGGTTACTATTCATCAGATGCTTCTTTCTTCGTTTCGTGTGCAACCGACTACTGTTCGGTGAAATCGATTCCGCATTCACGTAGTACTCTTCGAGGGCTTCGATTCGGTAGGTGGCTCGGGCCGTGAAACGAACCATCGAGCCGGGATCGGGAACCTCAAAACCGTGCCCTTTCCCTCCTTCTGCCACCGTTTCCGGCGTCCCTGCGTCAGCGCCGGCCACCGGCTGGTGCGCCATGGTCAGACGCTTCAGATGCCGGTGGTCCATACGTGAAATAAATGTGCCATGATGCGATGCAAAAGAAGATGGACAATAAAGGTGAAAGGAACAAGATGCGATATATGCCCACATCTATATAGGACGTCAAGTGTCCGATTAAACGTATCTCACGTTCAATCAAATGCACTTTGTCTGGCGCGGAAAGACGTCGTGGAAAAGGTAGCTCGTAGGCTTTCTATCCCTCAAAATGGAGGACCTTTAATCCAACTTGATTTGCCCATGCACGATGCAACATGATGCATGATTATGCAATAAGATGACATATAAAGAAAGCAATAACGAAATAAAAGGCGCGGCAAAACGTCGTGGAAAAGATAGCCCTTAGGCTTTTCATCCCTCAAAACGGAGGACCTTTAATCCAACTTGATTAGCCCATGCGCATCACATCAAAATGCATATAAAATAAAGACAACAATATAGGACTTTGTATGCTCGGTTGAACATATCTCATATCCAACCAAACACACTTTGTCCGGCGCGGCAAAACGTCGTGGTAAAGGTAGCCCTTAGGCTTTTTATCCCTCAAAACGGAGGACCTTTAATCCAACTTGATTAGCCAATGCGCACTATATCATCAATTACATAAACAAATAATATACATAAAGTAAATGGCGGAATAATAAATGGCGCGGTGAAGTATCGTGGCAAAGGTAGCCCATGGGCTTTTTATCCCTGAAATATAGGACCTTTAATCCAACTTACTAAGCCCATACGAATCACATCACAATGCATTAAAATAAAGACAACAATATAGGACTTCGTATGCTCAGTTGAACATATCTCATATCCAACCAAACACACTTTGTCCGGCGCGGTAAAACGTCGTGGTAAAGGTAGCCCTTAGGCTTTTTATCCCTCAAAACGTAGGACCTTTAATCCAACTTGATTAGCCCATGCGCACTATATCATCAATTATATAAACAAATAACATACGGAAAGTAAATGACGGAATAATAAAAGGCGCGGTGAAGTATCATGGTAAAGGTAGCTCGTAGGCTTTTTATCCCTCAAAATAGAGGACCTTTAATCCAACTTACTAAGCCCATGCGCATCACATCACAATGCATTAAAATAAAGACACAATATAGGACTTCGTATTCCCGATTGAAACACATCTTACATCCAATCGAACACACACATCGTCCGACGCGGTGAAATATCATCATAAATAAAGGTAGTCTTTTAGACTTTTCTTCTCTAAAATAGAGGACCTTTAGACCAACATACTAAGCCCATATGCACTATCTCATCATTACACAAACAAATAGCATGCGGAAATTAAATAGCAGATAATAAACGAATCATGATAACATAAAAAAAATATGCGTTGTTTACTCAAATGGTACGTGGAATTGTTTCCCAAGTACAGACCGCACTACCGTCTATTTGGATTCGGCTACTGAATTTACGTCTGGGTTTCCATCCTATATACCACAAGAAGTGACACATTTTCCATTCATTCACGGGCCACAACACACATTAACCAACGACTCTCATGCGAAGAAAATTCGATAAATAATTAAAAGATGAATATAAACTAATGACAAAGGTGCCCTCAGGTCAACCTTTTATGTCGACTCTCGGAAGCGCGTTACAAGGCCGTCGGAAGGGCTAACACTCCGCAACTCTTCCGGTTTACTGATTTTCCATTGTCCTTTGATGTTTCGCTGTTTGAGCTGCTGTTTTCACCGTTTCGCTGTTGTTTTTATTGTATTTTTTGGTCACTGTTTTACGATGAAGGGGGATTGGATTGTTTCTTGCTGTTTTTTAGGGGTATTGGGCTGCTGTTTTGGTGACTTTTAAAGGCAAATTCTGGACAGCTTTCTGAGCAGTTTCAGGGCAGTTTTCTGGACCGTTTAGGGCAGTGCAATTTCGGTTTCACTGCTTGTTACTGAGTGTGTTTAGCTTTGTTGTTTAGGTAGGTTAGTGGTCTCGGCAATGAGTGCTTTTGATTGTCGATATGGGATTGAAAGTGGGGGGCGTGCTGCTTGTTTGAGTGCTGTGCATTTGAAAAAAAGAGGACTATGTGCGTTTTGGTGTGCCCGTGTTTTGTCCTTATTTGAGTGTGCAGTTTATGAGTGCGGCATGTGGCTATGCTTGAAGGTTTGGGGACTACGTATGCATGGTTTGAGAGTCGGTGAGGGCTTATTTCAGATTGTTTGTTGGGCGTGAGTGAGGTTAGGCGAAGGGCTGCTACGATTTATTGTTTTGGTCTCGGCTGAAGGCCTGGTTCGTGGCTTGGGCTGCTGCTGCCGAGAAGAAGGGCTGTTTGAGGGTTTGTCTTTGTTGTTGTGTTATTAAAGGCAGGCTGGTTGAGGCGTTGAGGGGCAGTAGTGTGCATGATGAGGGGCTTAAGGACGTGTTTTGTGAAGGCTAAAGGCGTGAGTGATGATGGCTGGACGAGAAATGGAGCTAGTGAAGGTTATGGGCATGGCTTATGCGTGAAGGTGGAGAAATTGTGAAGATGTGTTGCTTTTGTGGTTGCGACAGAGCTAAGGGACGTGAATTAGGGTTTTTAATTTTTCTATTTTTGTTGGCTTTTTTCCGTGAGAGAGGACCGTCCTAGGGTTGGTTTTGTGTTATTTTTATAGTGATCCATTAGGGTTGCTTGTTTGTGCATGGGTTTTAAATAAGGAAACAAACCAATTAGTGTCTTACTAGGAAAATCTATATTTGATTGGGGGACATGTTTTGTTTAAATTAAGATTCGGTTTATTTGATTTATTTTCTTTAGGTATGTATATATTTTATATTTATTTGATTTATTTTAATTTGTTATGTGATTTTTTAGATTAGGAATTTAATTTAATTTAATTTGTGAACATGTTTTAATTATTTCTTGGATTGGGCTTGGGTTAGATGGGCTTGGTGTGCGTCTTAGTGATGGTTTGGGCCAAGGTTAAGTGAATTTTAAAACAAAGGTCCACAAGTGAGCCCGAAGCTAAACAAGTGAGTTAAATCCGACAAAATACCGATTTCCGTCTTTTCCCTTCCGATGTTCGTTTCCCGCGACTTCCGCGACTTAAAAGGTAGTGTCTCCGTGTGAGACTCCTCATCGGGACTTATATGCAAAAATACAGTGCCTACAGTCGCCCCCACTTTGATGGGGCTTGTGTAGTGTGTGAGAGTGACAATCATATCAAAGTTATGCATGCATTTTTTACTTACCTTGCTCGCTAGCTGTTGCTTAACTTACTTGTAATCCTTAGATGCTTTGACCTTTGGGATTTGTTCCCGAATTGCATTGAGAGAGAGCTTTATTCCCCTGGGCATTATTCCCGAGCTGTTTTAAAAGTGGGCTTTATTCCTCTAAGCTTTGTTCCCGAACTGTGTAGGGATAGAACTTTATTCCCCTGGGCCTTGTTCCCGAACTGTGTTAAGATAGAGCTTTATTCCTTTGGGCCTTGTTCCCGAACTGCGTTGAAAGTGGGCTTTATTCCCCTGGGCATTATTCCCGAACTGTGTTAAGATATGGCTTTATTCCCTTGGGCTTTGTTCCCGAATAGTGTTAAGATAGAGCTTTATTCCCCTGGGCCTTGTTCCCGAACTGCTTTTAAAAGTGGGCTTTATTCCCCTGGCCTTGTTCTCAAATTGTGTTAAGATAGGGCTTTATTTCTCTAGACTTTATTCCCGAGCTGTGTTAAGATAGAGCTTTATTCCCTTGGGCCTTGTTCCCGAACTGTGTTGAGATGGAGCTTTATTCCCTTGGGCCTTGTTCCCGAACTGTGTTGAGATAGAGCTTTATTCTCTTGGGCCTTGTTCCCGAACTGTGTTAAGATGGAGCTTTATTCTCCTGGGCCTTGTTCCCGAACTGTGTTGAGATGGAGCTTTATTCCCCTGGGCATTGTTCCCGAACTGTGTTAAGATAGAGCTTTATTCCCTTGGGCCTTGTTCCTAAACTGTGTTGAGATGAAGCTTTATTCCCTTGGGCCTTGTTCCCGAACTGTGTTGAGATGAAGCTTTATTCCCTTGGGCCTTGTTCCCGAACTGTAGGGGTTTATAGGGGCTAAATCCGGTAACGTAGTGGAAACGGTGGAAAATCAAATTTTTGATTTCAAAAATTTTTCTCGGATTACTTAAATAAACATATTTATTTAATTACCCAATAATCAGATTATGAAACAAAATTCAATAAATCATATTTAAGTGAATTTACCGAATTGCCCTTACACTTAGTATTTTGTCCATTTTAGTCCGAAATTGATCAAATCAATTTTGAATGATTCTAAATCATTTCTAAGATGAACTTAGCATGTTCAAAACATCAAAACACCAAAAGCAACAAAATCCCCAAATTTCACTCCTTTGGCCGAGAGCCTCACTAAGGTTCCAACTTGTGCATTTTGTGATTTCATGCTTCAAAAAACATCAAGATGTAATCCAATCAACATGAAACTTTATATGCATCATATACACATCCAAATACACAACATAAATGAAAAGCCCCAAATTTGGAAAAGGTCTTAAACCTAATTTTTCAATTTCTTCAAATTGGACAAATTAGACCAAATTGGTTAAATCAATTACTTCAATTGTTTCCTTTCCATCAATTAAAGTCTCAACACAATGAAGCAACTCTAGATCAAATCTAGGTCATCTAAGAGTGGGTCAACAACTCTAGATTAGCAATAAAGTTTCCAAAACCTTAAAAGAATACTTATAACTACACTAGTCACAAGCTTCCACCATTATACATGCTCAACACTTTCACCAAACATTTAACCATAAAAAATACAAAGAATAAAGAATAGAAAACTAAAGAACATCACAAGATGTGCCCACACACAAGAGGAACAAATTACTCTCTAATGGAAGGTTGGAAATACTTACTATATTCCAAGCTTTTCCTTGATTTTCTTTTCTTTTTCTCTCTACCTTTCTTTGCTTTGTTTTAATGGATTTTAGGTTAAAGTGTATTAAAATTAGAAAAACAAATGAAATGAAAACAATATATACTTATTTATTTTGTGCTTGGCCGAATTTGGCCTTAAAATAAACAAGAATATTAATTTCATCTTCATTTGATTTTCATTTGATCAACTTGACATAAATATCTAATAAACACTTTAAAGACATTTATAATAAGCCAACAAAGACAACTAAGTCATTTAATCCAAATATCCAAATGTTAAGATATTATATTTTAATTAACTTAATCATTTAATAATTAAATAATTAATTAAATAATTAAATACAAATATATTAAATATATGTATAATATTTACATTTATTAAAATCATACATATATTCATTAAGGATATAAGTCAAATATATAAATTTGACTATTAATTAATGTGTATTTAAATTAATCAAGTATTAAAGGTAATACACAATAATTAAGCAAATCACTATCGGGTCCCTTTAGCACGTATCTTGCGTTTAACCTTTAAAAGACTTTATAAATAATCAATATTATTTATAAATATTGCTCTAGTGCTCTACGAGTATATTTCATTATTGAGACTCTCTAGATTCAGGCATATCCGTCACGAAATCTAATTTCGTGTCCATAATTTATCCACCCGTAAATTATGACGATCACGGATAAACTCGTTGAATCACACAGGTCGAGGTCATGGAAAATGTATAATTCCTCCATCACAGGTATCCAGATAAATCCCAGAGATATAGATGTAAACGTCAAAACTCTATCAGGATTATCCAGTCGACTATTCTATTAGCAATCTTAAAAAGAAGGTTTAGAACTAGTTTCTAAACTGTACCACTGGCCCATGGTTTTTATCTGATTGCTAATCATATGGACTACCTATGCTCTGATACACAGAACTGACAGATCCTATCTTGATACACATAGGACACCCAGAGGATCTATCTACACCCAACGAACAGACGGAGGTCTGATCTAAATAGATCGGTGACGTGACTTCCATCTAAGTGTACAAGATGTCTCATGTGCCCACAATGGCATCTCAAGTCTAAGAATCACAAGTGCTACTCAACCCAAGAAGATTCTTACTGACGTTGGTGTACCATCTATTAAGAATCTTCGGTGAGTCGTTCAGTGTTTATCCGCTATAAACACCTACACGTCTATACTAGTCTCCAAGACTTATGGTTCATTGAGAAACCATTGGAATCATATATTCCAGTATACGACATGTACCGGTCTCAACGAGTTTACTTTACTGACCAAGTAGTGTAAACCTTGACCAGGAACAATCTGAGAATGATAACGTCATGATACTACTCAATGTCAGTTGCGACGCTTTTGCAACAGTACCATGACTAATCATTCTAAGGTCATTAAGTCTTTACCATATTAAAAGATACATTATATTATAGAAACTGCATATATTATTCATAATAATAAAATTTTACAGTAGTATTCAAAAGAAATACAACCGGGAATTGGCGCTCTGAGCACCAACCCCAACAAAATCTCCCACTTGCACTAGTGCCAATATCGATTGTATCTAATACCCATCGACTCCACGTGTTTATCAAACAACTTCGGAGGTATGGCCTTTGTCAGCGGGTCTGCTACATTATCTTCACTCGGTACCTTGCACACGACAATATCCCCTCGCGACACAATCTCTCGAATGATGTGGTACTTGCGTTCCACATGCTTCGACTTCTGATGCGCCATTGGTTCCTTTGCTTGCGCAATGGCTCCAGTATTATCACAGTATAATGGAATTGGATTCTCGATACTTGGGACAACTCCCAATTCTGTGATAAAGTTCTTTATCCACACAGCCTCTTTTGCAGCTTCAGAAGCTGCAATATATTCCGCCTCAGTGGTGGAATCTGCTGTTGATCCCTGTTTGGAACTCTTCCAACAAACTGCACCTCCGTTAAGGGTAAAGATAAATCCAGATGTAGACTTTCTATCATCGGGATCCGATTGGAAATCGGAGTCTGTATACCCATTAACCTGCAGTTCGTTTCCTCCATAAATTATCACTTATCCTTAGTACATTTAAGATACTTTAGGATATGTTTAATGGCCATCCCATGGTCATTACCTGGATTGGACTGATATCGACTAGTTACGCTAACAGCGAAACTAATATCAGGCCTCGTACATAACATGGCATACATTATGCTACCCAAACAAGAAGTATAAGGTTGGTTAGACATTCTAACCTTCTCATTTTCTGTTTGTGGACACATCTTCTTTGAAAGATGAATCCCATGTCTGAACGGTATGTTTGCTATCTTACAGTTACCAAAACTGTACCGTTCCAAGATCTTATCTATGTACGTTGATTGGTATAACCCAATCAGCTTCCTTTGTCTATCTCTATAGAGTTTTATCCCTAAAATATAGGAAGCTTCTCCCAGGTCCTTCATGGAGAAATTCTTACACATGTACGCTTTGATGCTTTGTAACATACCTAGATCATTCCCAATGATTAGGATGTCATCAACATATAGGATTAAAAATACGACCATGCTCCCACTGGCCTTTTGATACACACAGGATTCTTCAGAATTCTTGGGAAAACCAGACGATCTAATAATCTCGTCGAATCGAAGATTCCAACTCCGTGAAGCTTGTTTTAGTCCATAAATGGACTTCTTAAGCTTATATACCACGCCTGAGTTTTCGCTGGATGCAAAACCTTCCGGCTGTTCCATATAGATTTCTTCATCAAGAAATCCATTTAGAAAAGCCGTTTTGACATCCATTTGCCAAATCTCGTAGTCATGATACGCGGCTATAGAAAGCAAAATCCGAATACATTTAAGCATTGCTACTGGTGAAAAAGTTTCATCGTAGTCGACGCCAGGTCGCTGCGTGTAACCTTTTGCTACCAGTCGGGCCTTGTAAGTTTCAACCTTACCGTCAGGCCCGCGCTTCCTTTTGTAAACTCATTTACAACCAATAGGAACAATTCCTTCGGGAAGCGGAACCAAGTCCCAAACTTGATTCTCATGTATTGAGTCTATCTCGGATTTCATGGCACATTGCCATTTCACGGAGTCGATGTCTGACATCGATTCTCTATAGGTGAAAGGATCCGTCTCTTCAACTAAGAGAACATCCAGACTCTTTTCTTGTATCAAATACAAGCGTTCAAGAGGTTTAGATACCCTTTCTGACCTACAGAGTGTGTGTGGAAGGTCCTTCACTACTTGAACTTCAGGTTCCTCCGTTGGTTTGTTGTTTTCAGGTTGGACTTCATCAAGCTCAACCTGTCTATGATTATCACCTTCTGACAAAAATTCTACTTGTAGAAATTTTGCGAAGCGAGCTACGAACACATTTCGATGCTCGGTATATAGAACAGATATCCCCTCATATTCGAAGGATATCCGACAAACCTAAACTTTTGCCATCGAGGCGAAAGCTTATCTTGCTGAGTCACCCTGACATAGGCAGAACAACCCCAAACCTTAATATAATTAAGATTTGGTCTCCTACCGAACCATATCTCATACGGTGTCGTAGAAACAGCTTTTGAAGGAATATTATTCAAAGATGTGCGGCTGTTAAGAGAGAGTAGCCCCATAAATAATAGGGCAAATCTGTGAAACTCAACATTGATCGGACCATATCCAATAAAGTCCGATTTCTCCTCTCAGATACTCTGTTGTGCTGTGGGTACCTGGAGGAGTATATTGAGCGAGAATCCCATTCTCCTTCATATAATCCATGAACTCACCACTCATATATTCGCCGCCTCGATCAGATCGAAGACATTTAATATATTTACCAGTTTGTTTTTTCTACTTTATTTCAGAATTCGTTGAAATTTTCAAAGGTTTGCGATTTATGTCGCATCAAATAGACATAACCATACCGTGACAGATCATCGGTAAAGGTAACGAAGTACGAATAACCACTGTGAGCAGTTTGACTTAGTGGACCACATACATCATAATGTACGAGTTCTAGTAAGTTAGTGGCCCGGTGTCCAACACCAGAAAATGGGGCTTTGGTTATCTTACCCTGAATACAGGATTCACAAGTTGGATAGGATTCAATGGTAAGATCTGGTATCAAACCATTCCTAACCAATTGGGTAAGGCGTTTAACGCCAATGTGACCAAGCCGCATATGCCAAAGTTCAGTGTTATTAATTACAGGTAAACTACGTTTATTAATTCCAGTATTTAAAATATCTTTTGAATTTTACAATGTATAATGACCATGCTGGTTTGGACAACAAATGATCTGAATATTATTTCTATCATATAAATATAAAGAACTATTCTTAATATTAATACAAAAACCATTGTATCCAATACAAAAAGTGATATAATATTTGCGACAAATCCTGGTACAAAATGGCAGTCATTTAACAAAAGTGTCGCATTCGGCAATGAGACCTCGCATACTCCAACTGCAACTGCATCCAAATAGTCTCCACTTCCAAATCGCAACTGCATCTCTCCAGGCTTCAGTTTCCTACTTTCCTTCAGCACCTGCAACGAATTGCAAATGTGAATGGGACAAGCAGAATCTAAAATCCAGCTAGATGTAACGGCTTCACAAGCCAAAGATAAATCATTAACTGGAAAAATAAATGTACCTGATGTAGATGCTCTCTCCCTCCTTAGCTGGGCAATGTAGTCAGTACAGTTCCTTTTCCAGTGCCCGACCTTGCTGCAGTGATGGCATTTGTCTTCAGAAGCCCTTTTGGGCTTTGCTATCTTCGCCTGTGGTTGAGGAACGAAACCCTCTTCTTCTTCCCTTCTTCTTCTTTCCCTTAGACCAGGCCTGGGAAGAAGCGGAAAGAGAAGTAGGTCTCGGAGGCCGACTCAGTACTCCATTCTTCAGGTCTTCTTCCGCCGTAAGCAACATCCTATGCAGCTCCTGGTAGGTACAGATAGTCATATTCATGTTGAAATACATCACAAATGGGCGATAAGAAGCTGGGAGCGAACCAAGAATGACACTCCTACCGAGAACGTCATTCATGATGAGATTATGTTGCCTCAACTGATCAATCAAATCGATCATCTGAAGAACATGTGGGCTAACAGCTTGCCCCTCATCTAATCGTGCATGGAACAGTTCATTGCGACCTTGTGAACAACCACTTGTTCTTGGTTCTCAAATGACTGTCTCAAACGAGTCATCATAGTGTAAGCATCTGACATGCCATAATACTGTTTCTTGAGTCCCGGTGAAAGCGAACTTAAGATGTATGACTTAACTTTTAAGTCATCATCCTTCCAAGTCTGGAAGACTTCGCATTATTCCGGAGTAGCATCCTCTGCCACAGCAAAGGGCCGTGGACCCTTAATGACATATCCCAGTTTCTCGGAATCGAGGACAATCCTCAAATCCAGTTCCCAATCTGCAAAGTTATCAGCGCCTTTCAGTTTGTTCGCATCAAGCATACGCACACAAACTGATTAGTGGATGGTGCCGCCATCGCAACTCTATCATATAGATCACGAAAAACAGTTAGCAGAAATAAAGCAGTTTCATATAATATCATAAGCATAAACTAGATCATGGATTTTTTAATCTAATATGCCCTCCCACTAAATCATTCAATACTGTAATCCCCAAACAGCATACAAAGATTTAATAATTAAATTAAATACAAGTAGTGAAAAGTGGATCCCGTGAATATATTTCAGCTCACAGGAGAGGCACGGCCTCACCTACGTATATTCATCAGGTAGACAACTCATTTGTCAATCACTCAATAGTGACTCCTAAGTTTCCGGTCCTAGTCGTTTCTCGTTGTCGCTGCGAAGGCAGGCCCACAAGGATACGTACCAAGGTTAAACTCATCAATGATAAACTCAAGTTACTTACGTAATCCTGACAGTTAGGGCACGTTCAGAATTCCGATTTCGCTTGAATTTATCTAGTATCTGATATACATCCGGTATAAATAAATCTCTATCGGCTACACCCTCACAGCAGAGGCACGGTCTCAGATGTAGTCACGGAGAAATATCATAAACAGTATTGACAAGACGAACCACATAACATGTATCAAATATATAATTACATTTAAACATTATTAATTAGGGATTTTCCGCTAAGTGTCATACACCCTAAATCTAACCAATTTAGATTATAATAAGCATGTATAAAGTCAAGAAAACATGATTAAATATTGATTTAATTAAGGCTAATCATTTTAGGGGGCCTAGAATCAGACTCGCTCTGATACCATTTTGTAGGGGTTTATAGGGGCTAAATCCGGTAACGCAGCGGAAACGGTGGAAAATCAAATTTTCAATTTCAAAAATTTTTCTCGGATTAATTAAATAAACATATTTATTTAATTACCCAATAATCAAATTATGAAACAAAATTCAATAAATCATATTTAAGTGAATTTACCGAATTGCCCTTACACTTAGTATTTTGTCCATTTTAGTCCGGAATTGATCAAATCAATTTTGAATGATTCTAAATCATTTCTAAGATGAACTTAGCATGTTCAAAACATCAAAACACCAAGAGCAACAAAATCCCCAAATTTCACTCCTTTGGCCGAGAGCCTCACTAAGGTTCCAACTTGTGCATTTTGTGATTTAATGCTTCAAAACACATCAAGATGTAATCCAATCAATATGAAACTTTATATACATCATATACACATCCAAATACACAACATAAATGAAAAGCCCCAAATTTGGATAAGGTCTTAAATCCTAATTTTTTAATTTCTTCAAATTGGACAAATTAGACCAAATTGGTTAAATCAATTACTTCAATCATGTTTCTTCCATCCAATTAAAGTCTCAACACAATGAAACAACTCTAGATCAAATCTAGATCATCTAATAGTGGGTCAACAACTATAGATTAGCAACAAAGTTTCCAAAACCTTAAAAGAATACTTATAACTACACTAGTCACAAGCTTCCACCATTATACATGCTCAACACTTTCACCAAACATTTAACCATCAAAAATAAAAATAATAAAGAATATAAAAACTCAAGAACATCACAAGATGTTGCCCACAACAAGAGGAACAAATTACTCTCTAATGGAATGTTGGAAATACATATGATGTTTCAAGCGTTTCCTTGATTTTCTTTTCTTTTATCTCTACCTTTCTTTGCTTTGTTTTAATGGAGTTTAGGTTAAAGTGTATTAGGTTAGAAAAACAAATGAAATGAAAACAATATATACTTATTTATTTTTGTGCTTGGCCGAATTTGGCCTTAAAATAAATAAGAATATTAATTTCATCTTCATTTGATTTTCATTTGATCAACTTGACATAAATATCTAATAAACACTTTAAAGACATTTATAATAAGTCAAAAAAGGCAACTAAGTCATTTAATCCAAATATCCAAATGTTAAGATATTTATATTTTAATTAATTTAATCATTTAACAATTAAATAAATAATTAATTAATTAAATACAAATATATTAAATATATGTATAATATTTACATTAAATATCATATACATATATTTATTTAGGATATAAGTCAAATATCTCAATTTGACTATTAATTAATGGTATTTAAATTAATCAAGTATTAAATGTAAATACACAATAATTAAGCAAATGACTATCGGGTCCCTTTAGCACGTATCTTGCGTTTAACCTTTAAACGACTTTATAAATAATCAATATTATTTATAAATGTTGCTCTAGTGCTCTACGAGTATATTTAATTATTGAGACTCTCTAGATTCAGGCATATCCGTCACGAAATCTAATTTCGTGTCCATAATTTATCCACTCGTAAATTATGACGATCACAGATAAACTCGCTGAATCACACAGGTCGAGGTCATGGTAAATGTATAATTCCTCTGTCACAGGTATCCGGATAAATCCCAGAGATATAGATGTAAACGTCAAAACTCTATCAGGATTATTCAATCGACTATTCTATTAACAATCTCAAAAAGAATGTTTAGAACTAGTTTCTAAACTGTACCACGGGCCCATGGTTTTTATCTGATTGCTAATCATATGGACTACCTATGCTCTGATACACAAAATTAACGGATCCTATCTTGATACACATAGGACACCCTGAGGATCTATCTACACCCAACGAACAGGCGGAGGTCTGATCTAACTAGATCGGTGACGTGACTGCCATCTAAGTGTAGAAGATGTCTCATGTGCCCACAATGGCATCTCAAGTCTAAGAATCACAAGTACTACTCAACCCAAGAAGATTCTTACTGACGTTGGTGTACCATCTATTAAGAATCTTCGGTGAGTCGTTCAGTGTTTATCCGCTATAAACACCTACACGTCTATACTAGTCTCTAAGACTTATGGTTCATTGAGAAACCATTGGAATCATATATTCCAGTATACGACATGTACCGGTCTCAACGGGTTTACTTTACTGACCAAGTAGTGTAAACCTTGACCAGGAACAATCTGAGAATGATAACGTCATGATACTACTCAATGTCAGTTGCGACGCTTTTGCAACAGTACCATGACTAATCATTCTAAGGTCATTACAACTTTACCATATTAAAAGATACATTATATTATAGAAACTGCATATATTAGTCATAATAATAAAATTTTACAGTAGTATTCAAAAGAAATACAACCGGGAATTGGCGCTCTGAGCACCAACCCCAACACGAACTGTGTTGAGATAGAGCTTTATTCCCCTGGGCCTTGTTCCCGAACTGTGTTAAGATAGGGCTTTATTCCCTTGGGCCCTGTTCCCGAACAGTGTTAAGATAGAGCTTTACTCCCCTGGGCCTTGTTCCCGAACTATGTTGACTGTGGGCCTTATTCCCGAACTGTACTGAACGAATGCTTTAATTCTATGGGCCTTGTTCCCGAATTATGTTGACTGTGAGCTTTATTCCCGAACTGTGTTGAATATGGGCTTTATTCCCGAACTGTACTGAATATGGGCTTTATTCCCTGACTGTGTTGACTATGGGCTTTGTTCCCGAACTGTACTGAATGAAGGCTTTATTCCCTGGGCCTTGTTCCCGAATTATGGTGACTGTGGGCCTTATTCCCGAACTGTGTTGAATGTGGGCTTTATTCCCAAACTGTACTGAATGTGGGCTTTATTCCCGAAACTGTGTTGATTGTGGGATTTGTTCCCGAAATGTACTGAATGAAGGCTTTATTCCCTGGGCCTTGTTCCCGAATTATGTGTGGGACTTATTCCCAAACTGTGTTGAATGTGGGCTTTATTCCTGAACTGTACTGAATGTGGGCTTTATTCCCTGACTGTGGGCCTCGCCCCCCAACTGATACTGACATGGGCCTCGCCCCCAATTTGATACTAATATGGGCCTCGCCCCAAAACTGATACTGATGTGGGGCCTCGCCCCCAAACTGGTACTGAGGTGGGCCTCGCCCCAAAACTGATACTGATGTGGGGCCTCGCCCTCACATTGATGCTGATGTGGGCCTCGCCCCCAGACTGATACTGATATGGGCATTGCCTCCAATTTGATACTGATATGGGCATCGCCCCTAAACTGATACTGATGTGGGGCCTCGTCCCCAAACCAGTACTGAGGTGGGTCTTGCCCTCAAACCGATGTGGGCCTCGCCCCAAACTGATGTGGGCCTCACCCCCAGACTGATACTGATATAGGCCTCAACCTTGGGACTCGTCCCTAAACTGCTGATGTCATATTGATGCTTCTGATTGACTTTCATTTGTCACTTTTTCTCTTTCTTCTTCAAAACCTGTGAATACAAAACAAACACAAAAATGAATGAAAAATATGTTACGTGTATGTATGCATGCGTGAATGAGTTTCCCATCCGTTGGGTTAGGTCTTCCGCCAATTCCCTTGATGACCATTCTTCTCTTCCTTAGGGAAGTACCGTTTCAATCTATCCACATTGATCGGCTTGGTGAACTCATTTCCTTCCAAGTCTAACAGTTTCACTGCCCCATTTCCCAATTTCTGAATGGCTATCCTGTCTTTTCTGCTTGCTTCTTCTGAGGATTCCCCGTGTTCTAAACATCGTTGAGTATTATGGTGCCAGGGTTGAGTTCTTTTGTCAAATATACTAATGTTATAGGTTGAAAAGACGAGACTCAGGCAAGTTAACGAAATGAACGCCTTTATTATAATTAAGAAAAGGTTCGAACAAGTAGACAAAATCAATGTCTTTATTAAAAATGCAGGATCAAATAAGCTATGGAGAACAGCTTCACCATTCACATCATTGCCTTATTCCTCGATCTATGGTTCTTTACTACTGTTATCCCTTATCTCAATGTAAAAAGCCTGGTGGTTGAGAGTTTAGAGGATAAAGGTTTCATGTAGGCCGGAGTTGATCATGTAGGTGGGTGGTGGAATGAAGTGGTAATTAGGCAAATGAATTTTGTATGTGTTAGGTTGTTCTTTTTCTGGATTGGGTATTTTATGGGAGTCAATAAGGTTTTGGACCCCATGCCTAAGGGGGTACAATTTTCGGTGTCATGGCCTTTTTCTTGATGGAAGTAACAATATTGGTTTAGGTTGAGGTATGGTGGTACATGGTTCGGAAATGGCCTAGGTTCCAAAGGTTTTAGAAGTCCTTACATTTTCAGTTTTTCAAATACCTTTGACAAAGGTCTACCAAGATTGGAGAATTGCTTGTTCTTGACAGTAGCGACCTTGTCAGTAGCGGTCTTGGTCTCAGAAGGCCCCCCAAATGTTCTTCTATTCTGGCCATAAAACTTTCTGTTTTCAACCTCCTCTTCTTCAATATCCATAACAGTCTCTCTCAATTGTCGGAAATCCGCAATCATGGAGGTCATCCTCCTCAGCTTGCCATAAATTGAGGGCTTAGTACCCTTGATAATCATCTTGATTTGGTCCTTCTCTGAGGGCCGAGTCTGCATCTTCAAAAGCTGGCTTTTCCAGCGATCTACATACTATTTGAAACTTTCCTTCGATTTCTGCTTGGTATTCTCCAAGTCACGAAGTGATAAGTCAATCTATAAATCTGTGACATACTGTTTTAGAAAAGCATCTGCCAATTGCCTCCAGTCTTCCTTAACCTTTCTTTCAAGGCTATGATACCATACTACCGGCGCCTTTTCAAGTGACATCCCAAACATTTTCTGCACCTGGTGCTGTGACAAACCCACTGAACTCATAACTCAAACATACTACCGAAGATGGACCCTCGGGTCCCCGTTTCCATTGAACTTGGCTATATCCGGTATTTTAAACTGAGTCGGCAGTTGTTCCTCAAAAGTCATTGCTTCATAATCTAACAACTCTTCATGTTTACCCCTCATTGTGCGGGTAACTGTTTCTACCTGATCTCGAAGCTTCTGAAATTCTGCTTGAGACCCAATCATTCTTCTGTCACATATTCTGCCATGTCATCATCAAAAGTGGGGATATCATCCCCCAACCCATTCGGAGGCTCCTCACGCCTCACATTCTCAGAATTTCCCCCAGCACGGGGCACAACCATATTAGCCACAGCAGTAATCAAGGCTTGTAACCTCATTCTCTGTTCAGTAACCTTGGTGAGACCATTCTCCAGTTGATTCATACGGGATACCTTATTTCTCTGATTCACTCATGTTTGCAATCGGTCACTCGGTGAGTCTTCCCTCTTCCCTTACCCAACGGGAATCTATAAGGTCTTTAAAACCATATATTAGCATGTATGCGTGCAATGCATGTGATGCATGAGATGTATAGAATGTATAGGTCGGCCCATTATCATTTTAAAACATTTAACCACACCATTGCGCGTTGCAAACTTGTCCCAGTTGAAAAGGCCCAACAGGTTTACACTTTGCGATAACATAGCAAAATAACTTCAAATGATAAGGGGCCCAAACACAAGCATAAAGAAACAATTTTTACAG
The DNA here is from genome assembly GCA_019454045.1 of Zanthoxylum bungeanum. Taxonomy (NCBI): domain Eukaryota; kingdom Viridiplantae; phylum Streptophyta; class Magnoliopsida; order Sapindales; family Rutaceae; genus Zanthoxylum; species Zanthoxylum bungeanum. The sequence goes on from SKCR01034750.1 coordinate 35,212, forward strand.
AGTGGCCCATCGGCATTTCAGAAACTTTTGGTCCAATTGTCATAGGATACGAACTCGTCCCAGTTTAAATGGCCCAATAAGTTCGCATTTCTAACAAGAAGTCCAACTGAATCCAAATGAGGACGGTCCCTAAGCACAAGCATAGGTAAATAATTTCTACTAGTTCTACGACTAAGGTTCACGTGCGGGTTTACGGGAGTGCGGACACAGGCTCTCGCTGACGAAGGATTGCCCCCACTCAAGGGTTCAAGCGACCAAGTGAGCGCACCTTTTTATACCTTAAGGTACGTGCCAACGAGTTATGGTGTGTGACTGACTGTCAAATGGATTTCCCGTTGTAGATTCCCCAGAGGGAGGGTGGAGCGAGGCTCTCTTAAATACCCAAGCCCCTTAGGTTCTTGTCACTTGGTGTCAGGAATAAACAACGAGTCCTCCAAATTAGTCCATCATAGGAGGCTACGAGTAGATGATTATCTAGGTGCCTTTACAACTTTTCCTTATAAAAAGGTAGTGAGTGAAGGAAGACACCAAACCATTACCTAGCCTTAAAAGGGCCTTTGATTAAACCCCTTTCAACCCACGCTAGACACGGTTAACTAAACCAAAAATCACAAACATTACAAGACATTATTTCGAGGCCGATTCTCTATCCCCAGTGGAGTCGCCAAACTGTGGGACATAAAAACTGATGACGCATGCTATTCTAGGCTCGCGACATAGTTGGGAGTACGGAGTAGCCCATGAGGGACTAAACCGGAGAATAAAAGAGTCAGCACCCAGTGTGAATGGGGAAAATGATTAAGGCCGTACTCACCCCTCGCAAGGGAAGACCTCAAATCGTTGGGTTCGGAATGGTCCCTTACTTGTGCCACTTGTAATAAAATAATTTGTGCAATAATTTAATCGAATCTAGCAACATATATTCCCAAGGGTATTCTATTCCTAAGTTCACATGCATAAGTACAAAGCCCGTATCTAAATTTGCATACAACCTATTAACATATAACCTATATCCAAATTTGCATACAATCTATTCGCATATAACCTATGTTCAAGTTTGCATGCATCGAGGTAAATTGAAGTAACGAAAAACATACAATTTTTGACAAATGAATTATTGATGAACATGAAAGCACAAACAAATAATAATTGTATGAGCATACATATTAAAGAGAGACGATTAAGTGCATAATGTAAAAAGATAATTAAAGAGACAACCATACGTGAAATAAACGTGCCATGATGCGATGCAAAAGAAGATGGACAATAAAGGTGAAAGGAACAAGATACGATATATGCCCACATCTATATAGAACTTCAAGTGTCCGATTAAACGTATCTCACGTTCAATCAAATGCACTTTATCCTACGCGGCAAGACGTCCTGGTAAAGGTAGCTCGTAGGCTTTCTATCCCTCAAAATGGAGGACCTTTAATCCAACTTGATTTGCCCATGCGCGATGCAACATGATGCATGATTATGCAAGAAGATGACATACAAAGAAAGTAAATAACGAAATAAAAGGCGTGGCAAAACGTCGTGGCAAAGGTAGCCCTTAGGCTTTTTATCGCTCAAAACGGAGGACCTTTAATCCAACTTGATTAGCCCATGCGCATCACATCACAATGCATGTAAAATAAAGACAACAATATAGGACTTTGTATGCTCGGTTGAACATATCTCATATCCAACCAAACACACTTTGTCCGGCGCGGCAAAACGTCGTGGTAAAGGTAGCCCTGAGGCTTTTTATCCCTCAAAATGGAGGACCTTTAATCCAACTTGATTAGCTCATGCGCACCATATCATCAATTATATAAACAAATAACATACAGAAAGTAAATGGCGGAATAATAAAAGGCACGGTGAAGTATCGTGGCAAAGGTAGCCCGTGGGCTTTTTATCCCTCAAAATAGTGGACCTTTAATCCAACTTACTAAGCCTATACGCATCACATCACAATGCATTAAAATAAAGACAATAATATAGAACTTCGTATGCTCGGTTGAACATATCTCATATCCAACCAAACACACTTTGTCCGGCGCGGTAAAACATTGTGGTAAAGGTAGCCCTTAGGCTTTTTATCCCTCAAAACGGAGGACCTTTAATCCAACTTGATTAGCCCATGCGCACTATATCATCAATTATATAAACAAATAACATACGGAAAGTAAATGGCAGAATAATAAAAGGCGCGGCGAAGTATCATGGTAAAGGTAGCTCGTAGGCTTTTTATCCCTCAAAATAGAGGACCTTTAATCCAACTTACTAAGCCCATGCGCATCACATCGCAATACATTAAAATAAAGACAACAATATAGGACTTCGTATGCCCGATTGAACACATCTTACATCCAATCGAACACACATCGTCCGGCGCGGCGAAGTATCATCGTAAATGTAGTCTTTTAGACTTTTATTCTCTCAAATAGAGGACCTTTAGACCAACATACTAAGCCCATGCGCACTATCTCATCATTACACAAACAAATAGCATGCAGAAATTAAATAGCGGATAATAAACGAATCAAGATAACATAAAACAAAATATGCACCGTTTACTCAAGTGGTACGTGGAATTATTTCCCAAGTACAGACCGCACTACTGTCCATTCGGATTCAGCTACGTAATTTACGTCTGAGTTTCCATCCTATATACCACAAGAGGCGACACATTTTCCATTCATTCAAGGGCCACAACGCATATTAACCAACGACTCTCATGCGAAGAAAATTCGATAAATAATTAAAAGATGAATATAAACTAATGAGAAAGGTGCCCTCAGGTCTAAACTTTTATGTCGACTCTCGGAAGCGCGTTACAAGGCCGTCGGAAGAGCTAACACTCTGCAACTCTTCCGGTTTACTAATTTTCTATCTTCCTTCGCTGTTTCATTGTTTGAGCTGCTGTTTTCACTCCGTTTCGCTACTATTTTTATTGTATTTTCTGGTCACTATTTTACGGTGATATGGGACTATTTCTTGCGGTTTTTTTAGGGGTATTGGGCTGCTATTTTGGTTACTTTTTAAGGCAAATTTTGGACACCTTTTTGGGCAGTTTCAGGGCAGTTTTCTGGACAGTTTAGGGCAGTACAGTTTCTGTTTCACTGCTTGTTGCTGAGTGTGTTTAGCTTTGTTGTTTAGGTAGGTTAGTGGTCTCGGCAGTGAGTGCTTTTGATTGTCGTTGTGGGATTGAAAGGTGGGGGGCGTGCTGCTTGTTTGAGTGCTGTGCATTAGAAAAAAAGAGGGCTATGTGCGTTTTGGTGTGCCCGTGTTTTGTCCTTATTTGAGTGTGTAGTTTATTAGTGCGGCAAGTGGCTAAGCTTGAAGGTTTGGGGACTACGTATACATGGTGTGTGAGTCGGTGAGGGCTTATTTCAGATTGTTTGTTGGGCATGAGTGAGGTTAGCGAATGGCTGCTACAGTTTATTGTTTTGGTCTCGACTGAAGGCCTGGTTCGTGGCTTAGGCTGTTGCTGCCGAGAAGAAGGGCTGCTTGAGGGTTTGTCTTTGTTGTTGTGTTATTAAAGGCAGGCTGGTTGAGGCGTTGATGGGCAGTAGCGTGCAGGATGAGGGGCTTAAGGACATGTTTTGTGAAGGCTAAAGGCGTGAGTGATGAGGGCTGGACATGAAATGGAGCTGATGAAGGTTATGGGCAGGGCTTATGCGTGAAGGTGGAGAAGTTGTGAGGTGTGTTGCTTTGTGGTTGCGAGAGAGCTAAGGGACGTGAATTAGGGTTTTTTTATTTTTCTATTTTTGTTGGCTTTTTGCCATTAGAGATGACCGTCCTAGGGTTGGTTTTGTGTTATTTTTATAGTGATCCATTAGGGTTTGCTTGTTTGTGCATGGGTTTTAAATAAGGAAACAAACCAATTAGTGTCTTACTAGAAAAATCTATACTTGATTATGGGACATGTTTTGTTTAAATTAAGAATAGGTTTATTTGATTTGTTTTCTTTAGGTAGGGATATATTTTATATTTTATTTTATTTATTTTAATTTGGTATGTAATTTTTTAGATTAGGAATTTAATTTAATTGGTTTTAATTTAATTTAATTTAATTTAATTTAATTTGTGACATGTTTTAATTATTTCTTGGATTGGACTTGGGTGAGATGGACTTGGTGTGTTTCTTAGTGATGGTTTGGGCCAAGGTTAAGTGAATTTTAAAACAAAGGTCCACAAGCGAGCCCGAAGCTAAACAAGCATGTTAAATCCGGCAAAATACTAATTTCCGTATTTTCCCTTCCGACGTCCGTTTCCCGCGACTTAAAAGGTAGTGTCTCCGTGAGAGACTCCTCATCGGGACTTATATGCAAAATACAGTGTCGACAGAAACTGTCTCTTATATATTAGTACCCCAGGTGTACTACATATATAAGACATTGTTACTCTGTCACTGCAGTCACTACCTCTCACTGCAGTCACTGTCCGAATATGCCTTAATTTACTCTGTATTTTACCATTTTCATCCCTTATTGATTCCATTGAGTCTCGACATTATTGTTATCTATAAAATAAACCTAATACACATCAAAGAGCTCATAGAACTCGATATAACCCACAAAACATCATGCTAAAAGAGCAGACAAATATATGCATATTGGTTGCTCAATGTAACATCCCAAATCGGGGAAGGTTACTGGCAGACAAAAGATTCCACTGTCACCTAATCCACTGACTGTTAGTAAAGCAAACTCATTTATTATCTAGTCATCACATCATTAGGCATGCACATATATTTTATAAAACTATTTTAATGCTTGGACCATAAGAAAATATACATTATATGAGTATTGTATACAATTATACAAATGTCATACACCAAAAAGAAGTCAAAAGAAACTACATTCTATATGAATATAGGTCTCAGATGATGGACTAACATGACTAGGGACTGTAGTACTACTCTTGTCCCGAATCCATGTCTCCAAAAGATGGCTATGTCTCACCAGCTGAAAGGTCCTGCAAAACTGGAGAGTGAGGTGAGTTTTAAATAACTCAGTGAGTGGAGCTATAAAATTAAAAACCAGTATTAGTAACATTGTATCAAATATCATAATAAAAACTACTTTCTGAACTTATAAAACATAAACCAGGTCTTTTCTTTCAAAATTTTTTGTGAAAAAAATAATTTATGAAAATCATGTATATGTGATCTCTGAAAATTGTTGAAAACTTGACACATGGGGTATTACATATCACTGTTCCCCATATGCTTAGAAAATCTATAGAAAACCTGACGCATGGGATGTTACATATCGCCATCCCCCATACTCCTAAACTAGTGTCTTGGGACGCTACATATCAGTGTCCCTCAAGCCACTGAACAAGAGCCAAGGGTGTTGATCTATGCTATCCTCCTAACTGTAAATCTAGGATATAGGGGCATTACATATAGCCGTCCCCCTAGTCATGAACTACGTGTGCACATATCATCTGCGTCCGTCAATTCCAAGTTACAACCTGAGGTGGGTTTTTCCCTTTGCCACCAAAATCATAAAATCATACTTTTGAAACATCATCAAAATATATCTGATATCAAATTTTATCAAAACTTCTTAAATCATATATCTCAAATCATATGAAATCAGTAATTTAATAAACTTTTCATAAAGATCATTTAAGTAAAAAAAACTACCCATCAATATCTTGAAATCATAATAAAAATTCTGAAATAAGCACTTCCCTCATAGTGTTATGGCAAGTCAGGCGCAATACACGGCGTAAGTGATATTTGAGTACCTTGACGTCGATCTAAAGTTAAAGAAATCATTGATTTTCTTTCCTTTTACTTAGAACATTTACAAATGATAAGAAAGTATATGTAATACATGATTGACATTTTATGCTTGTGACATGACATAAGCGTGTACTTATTGATACAAAACCCTTAAGGTATCCTCTAATATCTTAAGATGAAGCTGAGATGGATAAAATTGATTCTGGAAAACTTTGGTCACACGTCGCGACATTGGGGCATGGGCGTCGTGACTCCCACATGCGTCGCGATGCTATGTGTTAAGCGTCACAGATCCTATAAAACCAGAACTTAGGCAGAGAGCACCACTTTGTTCCACATCGCGACGCTATCCCATTGGTGTTGTAACGCTCACAAGAATAGAGCTAGGCAAAGGGCATCCTTTTATTGCGCGTCGTGACGCAAGGTGTTGAGTGACACGCTCTAAAAGTGGTTCTTTAATCCTAAGTATAAAAGTGTCAAAGTAATAAAATAACCTGGTACAGGAATAGAGTTTTAGTATGATAAAAAAATAATTAAAGCAAAAGGAAAAAGATTGATTTGTTTGAAGTTGTTTGGAGAATTTGAATTAAATGACAACAATAAAATAAAATACTTGGGACTATATGATCCACTTTTAATAATCTATATTTAGAAATCTCACTTTTTATAATATATAAATGATCATTATAATCCAATTAATTTACTTCCAAAATTAACTATGCCAAAATATATAGAACCGACCATAAAGACGGTAGTCATTTCTGTCGATAACTAGTCATGCCAAGGAACTAAATATGCCAAAAATATAAAACTAACATAAAGACGGTGGTGTCTTTTGTCTATTACAAGTCCAGTTAAGTACCCAATTATGCCAAAATTGTATAAAACCAGCCATATAGGCGGTAGAAAAGTTTGTCAATAATTAATTCAAATCTCAGTTAATTGTTATTCATTACTATTTATATATTATAATATAAGTGAGATTAATCTAAACTTCAAATAATAAAATCTTCACCCATTCCCCCCAGCGGAAAGGAATTAGCTACTAATATAGTAATTAAAAACATACATAATTTTATTACTAAAATTAAAAGACATTATAAGAAATCAAACACATAAGATACAAACTTCATTTCTTAAGAAGAAATCAAAGAAAGTATGAAAATGAAAATGAAATTATGGCGTCTATTTATAGGCAAAAATAAAGGCTTCGACTAATTTCTCCACCACACACTCGACCAAACACTCTACCAAATATACCAACAAACATGCCACAAAACAATCCATAAAACACTCCACCAAATGTTTGGTAGAGAAATTGACAAATGTTATAATTATTATTTTTGTTTTGTAAAGAATTGATATTTAACACACTTTGGATTCTTCGTCTATTTTGGTCTTGAAACCTTCCGAATTCGAAAATCTTATGAACATCAAAATTGTAGTTCTTTGATTTTTCTTTCATCTGGAACTTGAATCCCCTTAATATGATATCGGAGTAAGAGTTATGGCCAAAATATGAATATTATACATGGTTAGAATTTTCGAAGTTATATACTGTTAGAAAATCCTATTAAATTTCTGACTTCCAAAATCCAAATGTCAAGTCCATTTTTCTAGATATGTATCCAAAGTATTATTTTATGTACATAAAATATAAAAATCACAATAAAAATATAAAAAATATATTTAAATATTATTACATAAATGTGCTAAATTAAGGGGATTAGTGAAACCACAAGTGTAAAATAATATTTTGTTCTCTCAATAAATATGGATTCTTTAGTCTCAATCACGCCCCTAACCAGTTTATTACCAGTCCCTAGTAATCTAAGCGAAAACTAAAAATTAAAATTCTTATCCAAGTTAATAGTTATTTTCTTTCTTTCTAAATTATCAAATAAGTAAATTCTCCTATATTTTTTACCATTCTCCACATACACAATTAACAAGGCATTAATTAAATCATTGTGCCCACAACATTTACAAGTGTAGTTGAAAAGAGAAAAATATTTTTGTCATAAATTTATATCAGAATTCACACTTTTTCAGCAATGCAAATTTATTTATAAATGAAAATTTGTTTTAATACATCTTCAATCATTGTAACGAGCTTTGGCCCAGTGACTCTTAAATCAGTTGGGTACTATGTGTTAAAAAATCCCTACGGACTTAATTGCTCATATCTGAAATGTTAAAAACTCTACCGTTTGACGTGAAAAATCAATGCTTACTGAGGCAAGATGTCCGGTTACTAAGTAGAAATTTAATTATTATCATCATCATTTTTTGTGTGTGTTTTTTTATATATATTTTTTTAAAAATTAACCGAGGCTCTACTGTTTGACGCGAACAACCACTGTTTGCTGAGGCAAGATGTCCGGTTACTAAGTAAAAACATGGTTAATTTCATTTTTTTTAATATAAATATAAATTTCACTATTTTTAGGTGCTACCTCCAATAAACTAGAGAACTGAATATTATAAAATTTTCACTTAAAACTCATTTACCATGTATGTTGATAATACCTGTCAAATGAGCATATAAAGATCAAATTTAATCAATATTATAGAGAATTTAAAATTTAAATAATTGAAAAGGAAATAAATAAAAAATAACTTGTTATCAATTACATTGAGATACGTCTCATGAGCGAAAACTCCTTACACAACAATCTCCGAACAACAATTCCACTTGGTTAGTAAAATAATTATTGTTAGTTTGTGTGTAGTTTAAAACCCAGAGTAAAATCAAAATAAAATATTTTAGTTTTTTTTACACACAAAATAATAACAAAGCAAAAACAAAAACACAATAATGAAACATAAGCAAAAACAAACAAGTCAACTATCCAGGTTTCATGAATTCTCTGAGTGTCATAGGATGATTAAAATTGCCATGGTGAGACTCATTTTCTTCTTGATTTACTCGATTTTCAATTCGGGCAGGTGGATTGGCCATTCTGACTGAGGATGAAAGTGATGGAGAATCTCTGTTTAATCTTCCGCTGGATGATCGAGACCAGTGTCTCATACAACCTAAACAAAAATAAATACAATATTTACAAAAAAAAAATAAAAAAGAAAAAGAAAAATTATTCTATCTACTAAATTGTATTCCCCGACAACGGCATCAAAAACTTAACAAGCTTTAAAAGTGGTTCTTTACTCCCAAGTATAAGAATGTCGAAGTAATAAAATAACATGGTAAGTCCGGAGTCGATCCATATGGAATAGATTTTTAGTATGATAAAATAATAATTAAGGGAATAGACTTTTAGTATGATAAAATAATAATTAAATCGAAGGGGAAAAATTGATTTGTTTGAAGTTGTTTGGAGAATTTAAATTAAATGACAACAATAAAATAAAATACTGGGGTTATGGGATCCACTTTTAATATTTTATACTTAGAAATATCACTTTTTATAATATATAAATAATCATTATAATCCAATTAATTTACTTCCAGAATTAACTATGCCAAAACATATAGAACCGTCCATAAATACGGTAGTCATTTATGTCGATAACTAGTCCTGTCAAGGTATTAAATATTCCAAAAACATAATACCAACCATAAAGGCGGTGATACCGTTTGTCTATAACAAGTCCAGTTAGATACTCAATTATGCCGAAATCGTATAAAACCAGCCATTATAATAAAAACATCACCTATTTCCCCAGCGGAAAGTAATTAGCTACTCATACTGTAATTAAAAACATACGTAATTATATTACTAAAATTAAAAGACATTACAAGAAATTAAACACACAAGATATAATCTTCAATTCTTTAAGAAGAAATCAAATAAAGTAAGAAAATGAAAATGAAAATGAAATTATGGCTTCTATTTATAGGCAAAAAATAAAGACTTCCACTAATTTATCCACCACTTTCTCCACCAAACTCTCCACAAAACACTCCACAAAATACTCCACCAAATATTTCGTGGAGAAATTGGCAAATGTTATTATTTTTTTTTAAGATTTGATATTTAACAAACTTTGGATTCTTCGTCAATTTCAGTCTTGAAAACTTCAGAATTCAAAAATCGTATGAACATAAAGTTGTATATCTTGGAGTCTTCTTTCATCTGGAGCGTGAATCACCTTAATCCGATATCGGAGTAAAACGTTATGGCCAAAATATGAACATTAAACATGGCTGGAATTCTTGAAGTTGTATACTGTTAGAACACCCTGTTGACGAGTGATTTTCGTCCCATGGGCAGTTTCGAGATAACTCTCATGAGACAATCCTCCTTCAACCTTGAATTTATTTGGTTATCGGAGACCAAAAGCAAAAGGCAAAATGAACACAAAATCGACAAAGAGATTTTAACGTGGTTCGAAAGAGCAAGTCCAGCCTACGTCCACGGGCACAAAGTGGGGAGTTGTTTTTATTAACTAAACTAGCTAGGTCGACCTATTTCTAAGCAGACCTAAAGAAAACCAAGCTGTTTTTGGTTCAAGTTTTTACAAGTAGTGCTCTCCTTTTACAAGTAATACTTAAATGAAATTTTTTCCAACCCTTACAAATGAGATCACCCTCCCCTTATATACTAACGAATATACGAAACTGTTCCAATATCCTCGTGACGTCACCCATTTGGATCTTCGAATGATTGACGGACTCTATGCCCCTACTGTCTCGCCGAAAGCAACTCTGCCCTATGACCTCCCATCAAATCACTATGTTTTATACACTGCCACACTCAATAATAATGATGCCAACCTGTAAAGAACTCTCAAATGATGGTAAATGTCAGAGGGAAAAGTCAAAACTACCCTGATTACATCTTTTCTCCTCGGGTCAGCAGTGATGGACCAGGTCGGGTCAGCCTTTGCTGATGCCCATTATGATTCTGAACTCTTCTGGTCGAACATGACCTCCTCTGGTCGGACCATGACCTCCTCTGGTCAGACATGACCTCCTCTGGTCAGACATGACCTCATCTGGTCGGAACATGACCTCCTCTGATCGGACTATGACCTCCTCTAGTCCGACTATGACCTCCTCTGGTCGGACTACCTCGGGCTCGAGTCCCTCTACTTGAATTCTCATTCTTTTGAAATGATTTTGGATCATCTATTGAGTGCAAACCTCATCTTACCCTTCACCGAGATTCTGACCTCTTAGGGATCTAAAACCACCATCAACACACCCTATTAAATTTATGCCTTCAAAAATCCAAATGTCAAGTCCATTTTCTAGATATCTATCCAAAGTATTATTTTACCAACATAAAGATAAAAATCACAATAAAAAAATATAAAACATAAATTTAAATATTATTACATAAACGTGCTAAATTAGTGAAACTACAAGTATAAAATGATATTTTATTCTTTTAATAAATATGCATTTTTTAGTCTAAATCATTGAACGTTGCAATGCTCGCCCGAATTTAGGGCCAACACCAATTCTCCATCTCCACTCTCAAATTCTACAACATTACTCAAGCTATAACAACAAGAAGTATATAAAATATCATCAATATCACCCTCTAACATCATCTCTGTTGGGTTTCTCTAAGGTCCCAAGGATCATTTTAAGCATAGAAACATATGTGCGAATACTCAAAGAAGTTGCGGAATACTTTCAATGAACGGTTGAGCGATGCATTGAACACAAAAACTTCATGCTTTCCTCTAAGGTGCTCACGGCAGTGGGCTGTTTTTGTGTTCTCCAAATTTGGCCATGGAAGGATCTCCAAGCTCCAAGCTTTCGAATGTTGATTCCATGCTCACGGATGCGGTTCCCTATTACCTTCGCAAGACTCCGGAAGTGTGCTAGCACTAGTTAATTTTTGCCATAAAAATCACCTTGCTTCTCCTTGTATTCTCGGCTAACCAGAAAATTGGAAGAAGAAAAATGGCCTTGAGGCTGTGAGAGAGGAGAAGAAAATGAGAGAAGTGTGTTAAGTGTTGGTTGTTGGAAATGTGTATCCAATACACTTAAAATGAATTTCAAAATTCATTTACCAAAAGTCAAATATCAATTACAAATTGATAAATGTCTTTCAAGCTTTCAAAAAGCTTTTCAACAACTTACATCAATCATGAATAGTGACATTGTGTCAATCACTCAAAGTGATGTGACTTATATCACAAGAATGACTAATGATTTGACGCTCGATGTGACTTGTGGGCCCTACTCGATTCGAAATGCAAGCGGTCCCGCAAATACTCCCGGGCTTGCGTTCACTAATTCCGAATTAACGAATTTCCATCGCGACGTAATTAAATCAAATTTAATTAAATAATTGTGCCTAGCAAAATTACTATCCACGTCGCTAACGAATTAATTCTAAATCAACTCGTTTGCCCGAATTAAAATCTAATTTCAATTCTGCGTCGAAATCCAATTTCGATTAATATATCGAATATATTAATTTATCGATTAATTCCAAATTAATCGTTCTCTCTCTTTAAATAATATTTTATCCTAGATAAAATATCTCCGTAATTAATCCCAGATTAATTTTCTCTCTCATCTAATTAATCCCAGATTAATAAAGTGCGAGTCATACGTCATCGGTGAATCTTCGGGAATCGACCCATGAGATCTCCGGATATGTTAGCAGTAAATCCGGTCGTCGGACTATCCAAATACGTACGTACCTAGTACTACGTTTTTACCGATTTACAAGACATGGTTGGCTTCTAGCAAAGCGCCATGCCTACCCAATTCTCCAGAAATATTCTTAAAGGAATATTATAATCTATATCAGACGTAGTATACTAAATATTGCGTATGTCGATCCAGTATCGGATGTTCACGTGCAAGGCCTGGGGCTGGAATTGTGTCTGCCCCGTACGAAGCACATATCGGAAGTCTGATAACTAGTCTCTATAATCGGATAACTATGACCTAGTCATATTATCCAAATGACTGTAGTACATAAGAGTACTAGTTCCGTATCCTACGTGATCATCATCTCCACTATAACTGAAGTGACACTTCCATCTTGACATCACACCTAATACACTACGATTCTCAACATACCCAGAAGAGGCGTACACAGAATCGGTTAAATCCCTGGACGACCAAAACCAAAGTATATTGATTGTCGCAAGTATTAGCGGTGCAAGTCTCAGGTTAAGACCAAATATACCTACCCTGATTCAGACTTCCATAGACACATAGTTATACTACTAATGGAATTCTGAGGGGTCTATCCAGAGCGAAGCTGTTTTTCGTACCATCGGTAAAACACAACCTCCTATTACACTTGCATGAGTATCCAATACCCAAATATATGAGAACTATGCCGTTTATGCCCTCACAACGCGCACAAGTGTAATACTAGTCTATTCCGCATTATCGATGTCCAATCTCGATAATACTACGACTAGAGATATTTAATGATTAAACCTTCGTGGATTGATACTGTCTCATATCATCTCAATTCGGAACTAATCATATGAACCTTCTATCATTTATATATCTTGGTGATCTAATCACAAATGACAAAAGAGCAATTTCTTTTGTCACATAGTTAATTTATACAACAACACCGTGATCTGTACAAATAGTGATGCTATGGGTCATAATTATCCAACAATCTCAACATCCATTCCATATACTCTAACTTAGTTCTATGCCTAGGGATTTCATAATTTGGGGGTTTCTCAAAATCATTACTTCTTTAACACAATAATCATCTAAACATCACTAAATACAAGCCAACAACATACATTAATCATCAAATCATCAAAACATCAATATTTCAAATTTAGGTTAAATTTTCTTACATTGTATCAAATTTCTTCTTCACTAATAGAGTCTCCAAGTTCTATTTTCTCCTTCCTAACCTTGTATAGGGTTATTAAGCACTTGAGTCTACTTGAAATTGGTTGGAGAGATGAAGAAAATTCTATGGTTTTTGTTATGGTGTTTTGGCTATGGGGAAAATGTGGGGTTTTCTTTCTTTTTCCTCTCATTTTCTTTTGTGTATTTTTAAGTATTTAGTAAATGTTAACCAAACCTTGAAAAATGTAGATTTTTCTAAAAATAGAGGGGCTTGGGCCAAAATTATTATTCTTATTGAGCTTTATATTCTCATTAGGCTTGATTGGATTATTTAAAATATAATTGACTTTATCCACAAAATTTGGGCCTTTATTTTGCCTTGGGCCCACTTAGTCGTCTCTGAAATTGTCACCAATGCTCGGAGAAAATTTATCTAAGTCACCAAGTTACGACTTTAGTTAAGCTATGAAATTCGAGTCACTACATTCAACACTCATATCTTAAAATGCAGTCACATGCAATACAATTTATAAAGCACACATCAAAGTGCAAACACAAAAAAAATAAAAAAATAAATAAAGTTTATATACGGAAATAAAATATTACAATGTTAATTAAACATCTAAAATAGTTTAAAGCACGTATTAGGTGGGCTTGGCCTCGGTGAGGCCTGTCCGAACATGGCCTAAGATCGCCTAGATAAAGCATTCGATCTTCATGTCTAGTAAGTCCGGTCGCATGTAACGCATAATAAATAAACGCATAAATATTCATACACATTAACAAGTATAAAAAACATGCATTATGGATACATTCATAATGAAATGGCATCTCTCAGTGGTACGTTGAGGTATATCCCGAGTGCGGACCATACTATCATCCATTCAAAATCAATTATGAACTTAAGTCCGGGTTTCCATCATATATGTCATAAGATCATATGGCTGAATATCATTTATGTCCAACCAGATATAGAACAATTCTGGTCGGACTTCATTTGTAGATCACACAATAAGCAAAGCATAACATGTATATTATTTTGGACAGTAGAATAAACATATGTGTATCATCAATAAATAAAGAAAATGAAACAAATAAATATGTATAGATTAATGGTAACAAATGCAACGTGAAAGAAATAACTAAGGATGTGATTAACTAGAGAAAACAGTAAAAACGACCTGACATGTTTATAGATGGCTGGATGTGTGTGCATATTCGGATGGACTGACGTGATGTACTCTCGGTCGGACATACTATGTTGAAGACAGAAACTCTAAAATACATAAATTTTATAAATAAAGCTCATAGGTCGTACATTTTTACGTGTGCAGTGGCCTAGAAGTCACCGCTTAGATCCGAGTTATTGTTGGATTTATACCAGGAAATGTAGGAACACTAGAGATTCATTAATGTCTTTCTCTTTTTAGGTTTCAAAACTTTTCAGGGATTTCTTGTGATTTCTCTAAAAACTAGCCTCTAAATCCTCCCTCATTGTGAAATAGAACCCCCTCTTTTTATAACTAAATAGAGGGAGTGATAATGGAAGGGATGGATGAAATACCCTCCCATTCTCTAGTGATTGGCGATATGTTGCGTCAGTTACAGCCTGAGACATGTCAGGTCAGATATATATTTTGGGTTGTTCCTAGATTTGGATCAGGAATCATCATTGTCTTTCTCTTTTTAGGTTTCAAAATATTTAACGATTTCTTGTTATTTCTCCAAAAGTTAGCCTCTGAATTCTCTCGATTGTGAAGAGATCCTTTCTTTTTATAGCTAAGAAGGGACTGAGAATGGAAATAGGGTACATAATCCTCTTCTCTTATCCAACGATTGACAATCTTCTTGGTGATTTAAGCCCCAGACATGTCCGGTCAGATGTACATTTTGGGATTTACCTCCGACCGAATGTAATCAAGCCTGTGATTCTTGCTGTTTGAATTTTACGTGTGTGTTGACAGCTCGATACATGTCCAGACAGATATTCAATTTGAATTATATGTCTGAATGGTCGTAATCACGTCCCTTAACTTTAGTAACTAACAATCTGCTTATACACTGGCAGTTGTATCATATATGGCCAGAATTAGGGTTTCAAAGCTATATCTGATCGGATAGTCTGTTCAGGGATAAAGTAGATTAGACATAGGTGATGTACAATCAACTTTTTTGCTATATTTTTTAGGTTTTTTTCCTTATTGACATTTTTCCTTATAATTTCCCAATTTTTAGAAAGTGTCTACGTAAGAGACTAATCATCAGGCTAATGCATAAAAATACAGTGCCTACAGTTCATTTGTTTCACTTTACGCTATGGTACTGGCTTGTATTGATAACTAGACCTAAAAACTGAACCTTGTATTGCTACCTATACATAAAAATACAGTGCCTGCAGTACTATGATATCATCGGGTTAATGCATAAAAATTGAGAACTATGGATTCCTAACTAGAGTGTACTACTACGAATCTTGAACCTTCTTGGTGGCATCGCTACCTATTCTTGTTATAGAAAAGTAAAAATCTAGGTATTGAGTGAGTTTACGCTCTGATACTGGCTTATTTACATGAATTACTATTTTGATATTTATTACCTATTTTTGAATAGGTATGTAATGGACTATTGTGGTATTTATTACCTATTTTTGAATAGGTATGTAATGGACGTCGTTAGAATGGGATTACCTAACTAGTACCTCCAACAAGTAGGGTGGTAAACATGTTGTGGTTTTCGTTATTTCTGAAAATACTACAATGTGCTAATGTCCTAATTTTTCACAATGATTTCTGATGAACATGAATGGAAAGATAGATATCAGAATTTCAAGCTACCGATATTTCTAAGATTCAGGTTGGGTGTCTAGGAAACTAAGTCGAGTTCAAGTGCTAAGCTTTGGGATTTACTGATTTGAATGTTTACTATGCTATACTAATTGCTATATATTTCATATGGGAAAATACTATATGGTCTTGTTAAAAATGGATTCTAATATAAGAAATGTTTTAAGGAGAATAGAGAAACTTACTTAGAGTCGACGAACCCCGAAGGGGTGATGCCTTACATACGAGTGTCCTAGACATACATCACATGCAAAACACCATGACCCTGCCACTACAATCATGTGTCATAAGACTGTGTACTCTTATACCAACTTTGTCACATCTCAGTATATATGGGACGTGATCGGCTAGAGATGGCATGACCATCTATACATAAGCCTAAGAAATTTGTGTACTGAACCTGTAATGAATAGTGTAACCTAATACAACCCTAATGTATAAACCTATGATGCTTGATTCTTATCTCAAACATTCCATACATAACCATCGTCTTAGTGTCACAATTTCATATTCATTACATTTAAACATACATATGTAAATAATGACCTTAAGTTTACATACATCAAATAAGAACCAATTAGGCACGTGTTTGGCATTATGGCATATTACATGACATCAAATGTATGGACCCCGTGACATACAACCTTTATGACTATAGTTGGTCACCGTCCTCTCCGAGCGTGAGTGCGTAGAAACTGAGGCTAATCTTGTTGGACAAAATGACCCATAGCGTCACTATTTGCACAGATCATTGTGTTGTTGTAGCAAATTAACTATGTAACAAGAAATTGCACTCTCGTCATTTGTGATTAGATCACCATAGATATATAAATGAAGAGAGGTCCCTATGATTAGTTCCTGGATTGAGATGATATGAGACAGTATCAGTCCACGAAGGATTAATCATTAAATATCCCTAGCCGTAGTATTATCGAGACTGGACATCGATAATGCGGAATAGGCTAGTATTGCACTTGTGCGCGTTGTGAGGGCACAACGGCATAGTTCTCATATATATAAGTATTGGATACTTGTGCAAGTGCGATAGGAGGTCGTGTTTCACCGATGGTACGGGAAACAGCTTCGCTCTGGATAGACCCTTCGGAATCCCATTGGTATTATGACTAGGTGTCTATGGGAGGCCGAAATCAAGGTAGGTGTGTATAGTCTTAACCTGAGACTTACATCGCTAATACTTACGACAATCGGTAAACTTTGGTTTTGGTGGTTGGGGGATCTTAACTGGTTCTGTGTTCACCACTTCTGGGTTTATCAGAGAGTCGTAGTGTATTGGATGTGATGTCGAGACGGAAGTATCACTCCAGTCATAATGGAGATGATGTCACGCAGGATACGGTATTAGTGCTCTTTTAGTGATGCGCATCCAATCGGGATATTATGACCAGGTCATGAATATCCGATTATAGAGACTAGTTACCAGACATCCGATATGTGTTTCGGACGGGGCAGACACTTATCCAGCCCCAGCCCTAGCACGTGACCATCCGATACTGGGCCGATATGCACAATACATTGTATACTACGCTTGATACAGATCTAGATATTCTTTGATGAATATGTCCGGAGAACCTGGAAGACTTGGTGCTTTGCTAGGAGTCGACCTTGTCTCGTAAATCGGTAGAACGTAGTACTTGGTACGTACGTGATTCGGATACTCCGACGACCGTATTTACTGCCAGATTATCCGGAGATCTCATGGGTCGCTTCCCGATAATCCACCGATGACGCACAACTTGCACTCTTGAATAATCTGGGATTATAATAGAAGAGAGAGAAAATTAATCTAGGATTAATAACGGAGATATTTTATCCGGATAAAATATCGTCTAAAGAGAGAGAACGATTAATTTGGAATTAATCGATGAATTAATATATTCGATATATTAAACGAAATTAGATTTCGACCGGAATTAAAATTAGATTTTAATTCGGGCAAACGAGTTAATTCAGAATTAATTCGTTAGCGACGTCAAATTATTCGATTGAATTAACGTCGCGACGTAAGCTCGGTATTTCGGAAATATCGAACCCGAACGCGTGAGTGCACGTGGGCCCACTTTCATTGGGAAACGTGTGGGGCCCACATGACACATGTCAAGATATGCATTAACTTTGACACATGTCATATTATGCTTATTTGACACTCTAATGCTTTGCATGGAGATTGTGTACAATGCACTCAATGGTATTGCATGGAAATGAAGTGTTTGACACTCTAAGCCTTTGCATGAATTTGTGTCATAAGTTTATTATTAATTTAATAAATTATGGCATAAATATAAATTGATTTTTGGTAAATCATTTTAATTACAAACCATTACACAACACAAATTCTTCTCTCTCATCTCTCTCTTCTCCTCTCTCACGGCAATGGTGGCCATTCTTCACTGGTTTTGAACCAGTTTGGGCGTGAGTTTAAGGGAAGCAAGAGTGGTTTCTCATGGTGAGAAATCAAGTGCTAGCACACTACAAGTCTTGCGAAGGTGGTAGGGAGGTTCCCCCATGAGACGGGATCCATCCGACGAAGATTGGAGCTCCGTTTCTTCACTCAATTTTCTGTTTTGTAGGCAGTGGACTGCTGCAGTGATGAGCTGAAAGCAGTGCGTTTTTGGGCTTGAATCGTCTCCAAATCGACTCTAACCGATCAATGTGAGTATTCCGCTACCTCCGTTGATGTGTTCACACTAATTTCATGTCTTGTTTGATCTTGGGACCTTATAGAAAACCAACAATGGCATCATGAGCTAAAGTTGCAAGCATGAAATTTGTAGGGCTTAAAAATTTGGGTAAATGTTTGTTGAGCATGATTTGAATGAATTGTTTGTTTGAGTATGCTTATAACATGTTTAAATTCATTTTGGTTGGACTAATTTGATGAAATAGATTTGGAATTATTTTCCCCAAACTTGTCACCTTGGCCGAATGTATATTGATTTTGAATCATTGGAATTTTGTTGATTTTGATTCATTGGATGAGTTAAAATCATGTAGGATGATGTTAATTTAATGTCAATTGGATTGTACTTTGAATTGAACATAAACCCTAAATTCCATACCTTGGCCGAATGTAAATGCCCTAAATGTCTTGGTATATTTTGATTTTATGAACATTGGATGTGTATGAAATCATTCGGGAAGTTAATACGTTGTCGATTGTGTAATTAATCGGATTGAATTCAAATCGGACAAAATAACCTTCCTTGGCCGAGACTTAGCAAGCATGTTTATGGGTTTGATTTTTCATTATGTGTGTTTGACATGTGATAATGAATTAAGCATGATTAATTGGACTAATTTGGTGCTTCGAAATATCGATTTAGGTCATTAATCATCGTAATGCACTTTTGGTAACTAAATTGTGAAAATTGGATTTTTGGATTTAATTAATTGGGCCTAATTTTGGAAATTAGAATTTAAGTTGTAATTGGGCCTATTGGGCTTGATTTATCAAGTTTGGTTTAGGCCAAGTGGATTGGATCCAATTGGGCCCAAAACCTTAACCATAAAGCCCAATTGCGACTAATGAACCTTTAATGTTTAATTGGGCCTAATGGGCCGAAATTGATTTCTAAGGCATTTTGGGTGATTCCACTATTGGGCTTTGGTTGCCGAAGCCCATGCCTAAAGAAATTAATTGAAGCCCATTAGACTTGAATTAAATTGACGTTGGACGTTAATCGGACTTTGAGTCCCGACACGATTGAATTTGGAATTTAAATCGTAAAAGGTTTATTAATATAAAGTGCAATATTCAATTTGGAATTGAATAGTGAATTAGTATTAAATACATGTTAAATTGGATTTAATTATGTAGTTTAATTTAATTCATGAATTCGTACTTTGAGTACTTATTCGCAAAAACGAGTTTGACTCGAACAAAATCAAATCGTTGTTTGAACATTGGATGATCACTTAATTATCAGATTAATTAATTTGATTAGATTGATTGATAGCATGCTTGTATGTGTGAATACATGGTTGTGTTGAATGAATAACGTATATCGGATGGATATTAGTCGGGTGGGCAATTTTGGAAATTGTTGTAATAAATTTGATTTATTAAATTGGACCTGCGTGTCCAGCCTTATCA
The DNA here is from genome assembly GCA_019454045.1 of Zanthoxylum bungeanum. Taxonomy (NCBI): domain Eukaryota; kingdom Viridiplantae; phylum Streptophyta; class Magnoliopsida; order Sapindales; family Rutaceae; genus Zanthoxylum; species Zanthoxylum bungeanum. The sequence continues at coordinate 55,671 of SKCR01034750.1, forward strand.
CCTTCTTTCTCTTTGTATTCTCTTCTCACCTATTCCCCTCTATGTATATGAGGTTTCTTTAGAAGTGTAGTGTAACGGGTAGAAGTAGTACAAGTGCTAGCTTGAGTGAGAAAGAGAGAGATTTGATCTAGGATCAATGTGTAAAGTATCCATCCGCATATCGTTATTATTTTATTTCATACTCGCTTTATTATGTATTTAGAATGCATGTTTAAGGGTGTATGATGATGAGACCTTAACAAAGATAATTAAAATTGGTAGCCAATTTGCATGCGAAAATCCCTCAACATATATTAAGCAAATATCCTTCCATTGAATGATTCTTGTTCAAGATCCGAAGTTGGCATTGGTTTGTTTTTGACCAAAGTCAAGACCTTTGTCAATCTAGGATGTACTTGAATCATGAGAGTTTTGTTAGATATCGGTGTCTTGTCCAAATCGTGATTTTTATTGGCCAAAGTCAGATCACTTTTTGTCCAATGACATTGATTACGAAACTTTCCTCGTCAATGGGTCCCGCTTAACTGGAATCATTAGGTTTGTTTTTGGCCAAAGCCATGGCCTAGATGATTCAGAGGATAGGGTTAGGAAAATATATTGGATATATTGACATATATATTGTATATATGTTTCGGACTTGGATGTCCACCTAACCGGATCTAGGAATTGGATGAGATCCAATTGATCTGTGAGATCTACCTAGTTAAATAGCATACAGCTTTTTATTGGCCAAAGTCAGGGTTGTGTGTTATTTAATGGGATCCTAGCCCACTAGGAAACACGGTTTCCCGAGTACTCCACAGAGGGTTAGAGGCTCGACGAAAAATAGTGGGAGGCAAGTATTGAATTTGCAACATTCGTTCAATTACTCGCTAAACACGCTCATTTATATTTTACTCGTCGTATTAATCAAAAGTATTAGTTGGACTAATATGTTTATATATAGTTGGACTATATACAAACTTATTCAATATATAGTTGATTTTATAATTGGATTATAGTAATCAATATAATTGAATTAAAATGATAGTTGATTTTATAAATGGATTATAGTAATCAATATTAAAATTATAGTTGATTAAATAATTGGATTATTGTAATCATTATAATAAATAGTACCTTATTAAAATTGATTAAATAGTTGGACTATTGAAATCAAGATAGAATTGAAAGGTTGAATATTTAAAATATATAATCCTTGGATTAAATGTTTTAAATGATTTAATTTTCAATTGGGAATTAATAATAGGTTAATTTATTTGATAAAATAACTTATTATGACTAAGCCCATTATTAAGCAAATAGTAGAGCATAAAGTCTTTGGAAGATTTATGTGATGATGACTTTAGTGCTTAATTAATATACTTATAATAAATCTATCTTTAGATTTAAAAGTATTAAAATTGCAATTAATAATTCTTGAAGAATGATTTGACTATTCTAGTGGAGAAAAGTCAAAGTTTGCAATTGGGCATGTAGCACAAGGTGCACATCGTTTCGATATTCCGAAACCCAAGGCTTGGCCAAAGGTTTGTGAAATATTGAAAAGGATAATTGACATATCCCAAAGTGACTACCATTTGGATATGGAAGACACGAAGGAATTAAAGAAAGGGCGAGGCTCTAACTTTAAAAAAATATTGTCAAAGTTATGTTCACTACTAGTATTAAAATTGGATTTTAAATACTTAGTGTGGTACATAAATATATGTATTGACGTTCAGAATCCGCTGTGAGCTGGATACTGGCTTCAAGCCGAGATTTCTTGCGAATTGGAAACGGGACGAAAGTCGCTGTTTCGACCGTAGATACCTAAGTTTAGGAACTACCCTTTGGGTATGTACTTAAATTAGGAAATGTTATAATATGTAACTAGTTTTACTAGAGACATTATCTCTATATCAGTGTTTAATCCATTGCGGATAAAACCTTTATATTCTAGAACACTAAAGTGTTTCATTATATAAAGATGATACTGAGATAAATACATTGGATGTAAATAACAGAATTTATATTTTGAATATAAATAAAATCTCAAACATATAAAATGACAAATAAATAGCTCAAATTGATTTGATCAATGGAGACTTATTTGTGGCATTGTTGTCTGGGACACAATTAAACAAGACTCGTATATCCACACTTTTAAGTGGGTACTAGGACTGATTTGACTATTCAAATAAGGTCTACGAATCTAGTTTATTAGGTTAAATACCTAAAATACTATTTACTTGGTAATAGTAAAAGGGCCACCGATCTGTTAGCCCTATTCATGGTGAAGTAAGTGGGCCCATATCTAGCTAGGCTAGATGTTAACATGAATATTTCGTGACCTTAACGGATGTGACATCACGTTGTGGTTATGTGTTTCTTTTGAAGAACACAGATCGGAAACTTTTGAAGTTTCGACACGAAGTAAATTAACAGATCGGCTATAGTATTATTCCGCCACGGTAATACCGTAATGGAAAATACTTAAGCAGTAGGTTTCTAATGTACATGAAAGAGTACGGTATTCTTTCATATGAGGACTCCTCCCGAGACACGTCAGTTAGACGGTGTGTTCAAACCAAAAAACGAATTTTTGTTGGACATGATAAAGTTTATCACGAGTCGCTCTGAGCTACTATTTCCTTCAACAGGATATGTATTAACAGTGCAAAAACTTATTTGGAATAAGGTTCCATATAAATCTGTTTGACAGATATCATATAGGATATGAACAGGAAAGAAACGTGGTTTCTCATTCCTGATAATTTGGGTATGCCAGGCATAGCGTTTGGATGATACCAAACTAAGGACCCAAATTGGATAAGTGCCAATATAGGTTATCTTAAGGGAAACCTTAAGTATAGTACTTATAAATCCCACATGAGAACAATGTAATTGTTGCTCACCATGCGGTTTTCCTGAGAGGAATACCGATATGCAGTGGTCAGTGGGAGGATAGTGATACTCGATGAAAATCGGAGTAATACTGTTCAAGGCACGAAGTCCGTAATGGAACACAAATAGTTCATCTATGATGAAACTATACCATTAATCTTCAAATACACAAGAAACTAGTAGATCGGATAGAGTCAGAAAACAACCTAGGGTATGGGTTTCTGATCTAACCTCATAAAGATGTCAATCTTATGGAGGTGTACCATCCGACTACGTTATGAGGAAGTGATACGAGGTATCGACTCCCTGTTTGGGCAAAGTGCCATGAGTCCGAAATGGATTCCATGTATAACAACTATGTTTGGATACTAGTTGTTGTACCACAAGGCGTTGTGCCTATGGTACATTAAACGTCTTCAAGGAAGACATACATGGAAGGCAACATACCAACGTGCAAACCTAAGGTTTTGACGGAAAGGTATCGTTATCAACATTATGTTAATAACGGTTCAACCTTTTACCTGTTGCCATGGTAAATCCATTTTGAAGATGCTTATTGATAACTATATATTTCATTTATGAAATATGTTAGTTACAAATCAAAATCGCTTTCCTGAAAAGGAAACCTTTTGGAGGATGTTTACAACATCCTGACGATTTTGTATAACCGACAAACAAGGTTTGCGGGTTATTCGATCCATGTTTGGATTGATGCAAGCATAAGGTTCTTGGAACTGTCGTTTTGAAATAATCATAATGGTTTATGATTTGACTCAAAACGAAATAATTCTTGTGTATATAAGGAGGTTAGTGGGAGAGCGCACTGACAGTGAAATTCCCATAAAGCTATTGTTGAAAGCTTGGCTTTCAATAGAAATTCTCCGTAGAATTCTGGGAGATAACAACCTTTATTAGAGGAATAAAGATCTACTGGGATAGATTTGGAGTTGTTAACACTCTCTGGGAAATTGTACATTTAAAATGTACTTGTATTGGTGTCTCATACGCTTCAAGCATATGGAGTCACAATCAGGTCAATCCAAGTGACAGTCACTGGATTGAAGTTAAGAACATCTGTTAGTATCTCTGAGAACTAAAGATGCTATCTTTTAACTATGGAGAAGGAGAACTTGAAGTGACTGGGATCACTGCTGCAAGTTTCCAAACAGTTAAATACTGCGGTACTATAAAGTTTGAACACCGGGACAGTGAGCTGGAAATCTTCCAAGCAAGATAACTGTTGCCGAATAAACAACAAATGCGGATTATTGCTGCAGCTGAGGCAGCAATAGAAGTCTTTTGGGTCGAAAGTAAATCTAATTAGATTAGATATAGTTCTGTTAGCAGCTGAGCTAGGCGTCAGCACAGGCTAAGGAATTAAAGGTCTCATCGACGATCCAGATATATACTTCTATATCATCTGATTCGTTCGGATCATACATCGTGGCGATGTGATGATCGTATAAATCGCGTCAAACGATAATCAAACAAATCCGCTGACGAAAACCTTTCCTCAGCAATTTGAGCGAACCGTACATAGTTCGGTGTAGGACACTTGAGTGACTCGCAATGTGCCAAGTGGGAGATTGTTGGACAAAATGACCCATAGCGTCACTATTTGCACAGATCATTGTGTTGTTGTAGCAAATTAACTATGTAACAAGGAAATTGCACTCTCGTCATTTGTGATTAGATCACCATAGATATATAAATGAAGAGAGGTCCCTATGATTAGTTCCTGGATTGAGATGATATGAGACAGTATCAGTCCACGAAGGATTAATCATTAAATATCCCTAGCCGTAGTATTATCGAGACTGGACATCGATAATGCGGAATAGGCTAGTATTGCACTTGTGCGCGTTGTGAGGGCACAACGGCATAGTTCTCATATATATAAGTATTGGATACTTGTGCAAGTGCGATAGGAGGTCGTGTTTCACCGATGGTACGGGAAACAGCTTCGCTCTGGATAGACCCTTCGGAATCCCATTGGTATTATGACTAGGTGTCTATGGGAGGCCGAAATCAAGGTAGGTGTGTATAGTCTTAACCTGAGACTTACATCGCTAATACTTACGACAATCGGTAAACTTTGGTTTTGGTGGTTGGGGGATCTTAACTGGTTCTGTGTTCACCACTTCTGGGTTTATCAGAGAGTCGTAGTGTATTGGATGTGATGTCGAGACGGAAGTATCACTCCAGTCATAATGGAGATGATGTCACGCAGGATACGGTATTAGTGCTCTTTTAGTGATGCGCATCCAATCGGGATATTATGACCAGGTCATGAATATCCGATTATAGAGACTAGTTACCAGACATCCGATATGTGTTTCGGACGGGGCAGACACTTATCCAGCCCCAGCCCTAGCACGTGACCATCCGATACTGGGCCGATATGCACAATACATTGTATACTACGCTTGATACAGATCTAGATATTCTTTGATGAATATGTCCGGAGAACCTGGGAAGACTTGGTGCTTTGCTAGGAGTCGACCTTGTCTCGTAAATCGGTAGAACGTAGTACTTGGTACGTACGTGATTCGGATACTCCGACGACCGTATTTACTGCCAGATTATCCGGGGATCTCATGGGTCGCTTCCCGATAATCCACCGATGACGCACAACTTGCACTCTTGAATAATCTGGGATTATAATAGAAGAGAGAGAAAATTAATCTAGGATTAATAACGGAGATATTTTATCCGGGATAAAATATCGTCTAAAGAGAGAGAACGATTAATTTGGAATTAATCGATGAATTAATATATTCGATATATTAAACGAAATTAGATTTCGACGCGGAATTAAAATTAGATTTTAATTCGGGCAAACGAGTTAATTCAGAATTAATTCGTTAGCGACGTCAAATTATTCGATTGAATTAACGTCGCGACGTAAGCTCGGTATTTCGGAAATATCGAACCCGAACGCGTGAGTGCACGTGGGCCCACTTTCATTGGGAAACGTGTGGGGCCCACATGACACATGTCAAGATATGCATTAACTTTGACACATGTCATATTATGCTTATTTGACACTCTAATGCTTTGCATGGAGATTGTGTACAATGCACTCAATGGTATTGCATGGAAATGAAGTGTTTGACACTCTAAGCCTTTGCATGTGTTGTGTCATAAATTTATTATTAATTTAATGAATTATGGCATAAATATAAATTGATTTTTGGTAAATCATTTTAATTAACAAACCATACACAACACAAACTTCTTCTCTCTCAAATCCTCTCTTCCTCTCACGGCAATGGTGCCATTTCTTCACTGGTTTTGAACCAGTTTGGGCGTGAGTTTAAGGGAAGCAAGAGTGATTCTCATGGTGAGAAATCAAGTGCTAGCACACTTACAAGTCTTGCGAAGGTGGTAGGGAGGTTCCCCCATGAGACGGGATCCATCCGACGAAGATTGGAGCTCCGTTTCTTCCACTCAATTTTCTGTTTTGTAGGCAGTGGACTGTTGCAGTGATTAGATGAATGCAGTGCGTTTTTGGGCTTGATCGTCTCCAAATCGACTCTACCGATCAATGTGAGTATTCCGCTACCTCCGTTGATGTGTTCACACATAATTCATGTCTTGTTTGATCTTGGGACCTTATAGAACCAACAAATATGCATCCAAAGTGAAATTGGGGGGATCAAATTTTTGAAAGCTCTAGTGAGTGAACACTAATAATGAAATGAAATACTATAAACCTGTAACTTCTGTAGAACACTGAGATGCATGTAAAATCAATAAAACATAATAGTTGTAATATATGATCTGCAAAATAAATACAATAATCTCTAGCATGAAAAGTCTCACCAGTGTCATGGCCTAGGGCGTGAAACCTACCTGAAGGGACCTGGCATCGCAATAGGCAGAGGAACGGGAACATGAACATTTAGGAGCTTATGTGAGTGATCAGTGCCCCATTAGGCAATGTGAGCGAACCTAAGAAGCTAAACATGAAGGAGTGGCTTGATACTGGTGGTTTGAAAACGGGTTTCAATACTTGTAAACTAACATATATATCGTCTTAATCATTTAATACAATTAAATCACATTTCATAAGCTGAAAAATTTATATTCATAACCTTGCTCACTTGAAAAAGTAAATTCATATTTAAAACTAAGCATGCGTTTAAGCTGAGAAAGTAAAATATATAATATTTCGAACTGATAGCATAACTAAAATCATATATAAACTATCTTGATCTAAAACTGTTATAATTAGAAACTGAAAACTTAAAAAATGAAACAAGTATTATACTAAAAATATAAAACCAGGGCCTAAAACATGAAACATAAATCTTGAAGGCACATACTTTAAACTAACATAATTTCGAGTGAAAGCCAAATCAATAAATGTATTTTATTTTGAAACATAGAAATAAAAGTAGCATTCATTCACTCATATGAACTGAATCTAATGCTTGGGGAACCTTGGTATTGAGCGAAAGATTCTGTGTGATATCTACAAAGTATGAATTTGAAGAATGGTTAGTATTCGTAGATTTTCTATAATCCTAATCCGATGTGGGGATGATGTGTGAATGCATGATATCGAAAAAGTAAGACTTTAAAGTGCATTTTTACCAATGATAAGACATCATGCTAACTAAGTTCTCATTTTTTCAGTAAGTGCATTACGTAACTAAACTTAGCATTAACATTGTGAAAGTACCCGACCATTTGAACATGAACAAGTACAAGTCTTGACTATGCATAATTTTTTATTAAGCCACCCTCAGCTATGACCCTGCACTTAACATGAAAAATATTTTAGATACTATCCCTATTCATATTCTATCTCATCATCAACACATCAATAAACATTCTAATCTACATATAATCTAACACCTAACCAAACTTCAAAAACAATACATCTTCACATCAACTCCCTATGTAGCATGGAGACATTATCATTACTTTATCCTATCGATTATATTCCATATTCACATGTATGGAAAAAGTCTTTCCTTCAATCACCTCAACTAAACTAACTATTAAGCACAAGTTTATATGACTCCACCATTATCAATAAAAAAACAAAATTAACTCCCCATTTTCCTTCCAATAATCGGCCAAGCCACATTTGAAATTACCTACAAACAATAACAAATAACACTATACCCAAGAGGAGGGTGAATTGGGTTATTAAAAAATAATACGGAATTATAAATTTTGTCAATTTTATATTTCCAAGCTTTTACCAATAATTATAAACAACCTTAAAGTAAAATTGCACAAATTAAAAGATAAGGGAAGAGAGATACAACACCGAGTTTATAATGGTTCGGTCAAATCACTTACCTACGTCCACTCTCTCTTCAAGCGCACTTGAAGGTTCCACTGGATTCAACAATCTTTACAACCAAGAGATTTTACTCTAAGGCTTCTCTTAAACATTTTAAACAAGCTCCACCATTGAGAGTAATCACAACTCACACAAGGGATTTCAATACAAGTGTTTCCGAAAAATATTTTTTTTCTGTTTACAACACTATTTGAGAACTCACAAGAAAGATACAAAGATTAAATAATGTATGAGTTGCTCAAATATATCTAAGCTCACTAAGATGATAATGAAGATGTATGTATGAGCCTATGAATTGCTGAGAATCAGTTGGATCAATAAGATTTGAGTATCTCATTATTTTTGCTACCAAGAATGATGTATAAAGGTGTTCTCTAGATGTAAAAATAAATTTAGGGCATTTATATAGTGAATATTAATGATTTCCCCAACTGTCATGTCAGAGTCCGGTATGCTGGTCTCTGGACATCGGTATATTGGTCTATGGACATCGGTGGTCTGATACCCAATGGTCATATTAATATTTAAAAATATATCAGTTGCACCGATATGAATACCGGTATGAAGACTGGTCTGGAACTAAATCGGTTCCAGTAAGCTTGCAAGATCATGGGTTAACCGGTAAGAAAATCAGTAAGCATCTTGTCGATTACAGTGAGTATGTTTTCAATAGCATGACTCATTTTTAAATCGGTATGAAAATCGGTATGATATAACCGGGCTCTAGTGAGCATGTATTCAACACCAATAGTGGTATGTAAACCAATATGTTAACCAGTAAGGCATAGCCCAGTTCCAGTAAGCATATTTTCTCAATTTAATCGGCAAGCATAACTAGTATGGAAATCAGTAAGGACCATGCCGGTTCCAATAAGCATGCAAAATATGGGAATGCCACCGGTATGCCGATTTGGGATACCGGTATGCTGGTTTTAATGATAATAGAGTTGCATTTTTAATGAGCTTATATATGAAAATATCCAAATCAAATTACAGATAGAGACCTAAACTAAAGCCATATAAGATTCTTCATATGAGGTTCGGATTTTATGTTTATTGCTCTTTATTACCGATGTGCTTTGATATCTTTTTAGAATGTCTTATAATAGTGCATCGAAGACTTCTAATGTTGCGTCATCAAAATCCATCTTGAAATATGTCACTAACAATCTCTCCTTTTTTTATGATGGTAACCATTACAAACTTGTGAAGCTTTTGAGAGTTTAAATTTGACGAATCTTGATGTCCCTCAATATTAGCTCCCCCTCAATGCGTGTCTTCGATACAATGCTATAATACTTAGATAAACACATTAGTCTACATATGCTCCCCATTAGTATGAGAGTGAGGGTAAACCAAGTTTTAATTTCATTTATAGGATTTCTCCCCCTTTGACATTATCAAAAAAATTGGAGAAGAAAAATTTAAGCGAAATGGTAAAATAAGTAAATACGAATCATGCCATATCATATAAAAATCATGTAAAGATTAATAATTGACACAATTTAGAGAAGTAGATATTTCATTAATAGATATTCAAAATATATATCACGATGTTCAAAAAAGTAAAACAAAATGTAGGCCAAATCTAGAAGCTATAGATCCACACCGAGTGTATTGATCTTCACCTCCATGGTGTCGAGACACTGATTAACCCGAGTGCTAAAGTCGATGAAGAAAGTGGAGAGAGCTTTGAGACTGTCGGTGAAGGAAGTGGAAAGAGTGTGGAGACTGGTAGCGATAGAGTCAAGTCGAGCCATAACTAAGTTGTGGCTCTCGTCTTTAGATAGTCTGGAGTGAGAAGGTCTGGCTCCCTCAGTTGTTGGAATGTCCTGCTCGTCATCATAATCCTCAATATTAATTGTGCTTGATCTATTGGAACTAGAAGCTTCTGGAGCTTTGATTTTGGTTTTTATTCTCCAGACAGTCAAATTTTTCCCATTACTTATGGTGAAAAGTGGTTAGAGTGATTTGTTAAAGGGAAGTGACATGGATAGATGGCTTATCGGGGTTGATATCGACATGAAATTTATGGAGAATTTGAGTGGTAAGATACCCATAAGGAAGACTTTGTTAAGGATGAGCACGGGCAGTCTGCATGTATTGGCAAATAAGAAAACCTATGTCTAGTTGAATATCTAACCCTAAGGACCCCATAACCCAAATATCTAGTAGGTTGATAGTGCCAATGTGGCCTTTACGAGGTAAGATGATACACTGGATGATCTCTGTGAAAACTTGCATATCGAACCTTAAGTCAACCTTCTTGAGGACACAGACATCAGGAAATGGATGTGGGACAAGTGCGTCCCTCTGCATAAATTCCATAACACGTGCCTCGGAGATACATTCAATTTGACATAAGGCTCGATGAGAGGAGGCGCAAATGAGTTTGTTTGGAGTATGGAGGATGCGGTTAATGGAATTTGGAGTGACGGTAAATGGAATTCCGTTTATAGAAGTTCGAAAACCGCCAGGGATACTATTGGGGAATTCCATATTGGAATAAAAGACTTTTACAAGATTAGGAAATATAGGGTCGTTCATTTGACAGAAGTGGATAAGGTCATGACGCTCGATGATTGAGATACAAGGAAAGTCGGCTAAATCAGCTGGATTACAAAACATGGTTTGGATAGGTCTTTCCGTTTGATATGGTCATTGTAAATCTTTTTAAAACGATCCTGAGTGAAGTAAAAATCATGATAGAAGGTTCATTTTGTAATTTTGACAAAATGTTGAGGCTTTTTCAATTTTGAAGGTTCAGTCTGCTATAGTGATTTTGAACAAAAAATTTAAGCAAAAATTAACCCAAAATACCGAATCTACGAATTGAAAACTTAGGGTTTCAAAGCCTAAACAAATCGAAAATTAGAGAAATTGAAGAGGAAAATTAGATGAAACTTACCAAAATGATGATAGGAGGCACAAAAATTCCTTAGACGTGGATTAGAGATGAAAAAGAGAGAATTTGAGTGAGATTTTGGTGTTTGAGAGAAGATGAGTTGCATGTGTGAAAAAGATGAGGCGTCTGGGCTCTTAAAAGCCTGAGACCGATTTGAATACCAGTAAGCAGGTCACTAGACCTGTAAGTGGGACATCAGACTGGTAAGAGCAGTTTGAGTCATGTAAGCCTGCCCCCGAAGGTTCGTGAAGGAAATAGGAGTAGGTTTAGCGATATGAATGACCTCAAAATCAATTTTCAAGTATTTTTAATGACTCACACAGTTTATTTATTAGCTTAATCAGATTCACTAAAACTCAAAATAAATAATTTTAAAAAACAAATCATGCATACAAAATATTTAACACTCACAAATAAGCAACAAACAATATTTTCATTTATTATAGTGCAATAATGCCTAATCCCATCTAATTCTGTGAAACTTTCTTCGGGAAAGGATTTTGTAAAAATATCCGCCAATTGTTGATCGGTCGGAAGAAAATCAAGAATTATATCCCCTTTGCCAACATGATCTCTAAGGAAATGATGCCTTATATCAATATGCTTGGCTCTAGAGTGGAGAATATAGTTTTTAGTCAAGTTGATGACACTAGTGTTGTCACATAGAATGTGAGTTTTTCTCAAGAATGACCCCATAATCTCTAAGTGTGTGTGGCATTCAAAGTATTTGAGGGCAACAACTACCCGTCGCAATGTATTCGACTTCGGTAGTGGAAAAGGCAACACTATTTTATTGCTTGCTAAACTATAAGACTAGGCAATTACTCAATATATGACATGTACCACTTGTACTCTTTCTATCCAATCTACAATCGCCAAAGCCGACACCAGAATAGCTAATCAGGTTGAAAGCTACTCATTTTAGGTACCAAAGTCCTAAATTAATTATTCTTGAGAGATATCTAAAAATACAATTTACGACACAAATATGAGTTTCACTATGATAGATTGAAATCTTGCACACATACAAACACTAAACATGATATCGGGTCTACTTACGGTTAAATAAATTAAAGATCCAATCATACCTGGATATTGTTTAATATCTACAGCTTTACCTTCTTCATTTTTGTCAAGCTTCAAGGTTGAACTCATGTGTATTGAATGATGTTTCCTTGATTCCATCTCAAATTTCTTTAGAAGCTCCTTGATCTATTTTGCTTGATTTATGAGCATTCTGTCTTTTCTTTGATCTACTTGTAATCCTAGAAAGAGCTTGAGCTCTCCCATCATGCTCATTTCAAATTCACTACTCATACAATTGGAAAATTCCTCACACAAGGAGGCGTTAGTAGCACCGAAAATAATTTCATCAACATAAATTTGAGCTACTAATATTTCATCATGCTTGTGCTTAATAAATAGTGTGGTATCAAATTTTCCCATTACAAAGCTATTTTCCAAAAGAAAAGAGCTAAGCCTATCATACCATGCTATAGGAGCTTGCTTAAGTCCATATAGTGCTTTAGTTAATTTGTACATATGATCCGGTAAATCAATATTTTCAAAAACATGAGGTTGTTCAACATAAACTTCCTCCATAATATACCCATTAAGTAAAGTACTTTTCACATCCATTTGATAAAGTATAAAATTTTTATGACATGCAAAAGCTAAGAGGATGCGTATGGCTTCAAGCCTAGCTACAAGAGCAAAGGTTTCATCATAATCTATTCCTTCTTCTTGGTTGTAGCCTTGGGCCACTAATCTAGCTTTATTTCTCACAACCAATCCACACTCATCAAGTTTATTTCTAAAAACTCATTTTGTTCCAATAACACTTTGATGAGTAGGCCTAGGAACGAGATGTCACACTTTATTTTTCTTAAATTGATTTAATTCTTCTTGCATAGCTATAATCCAATTATGATCTGTTTCGGCTTCAATAAGTTTTTAGACTCAATTTGAGAAATGAATGCAGAGTTATTACAATAATTCCTAAGTGTGTGTCTTGTGATAATTTTCTTGGAGGGTACTTCTATAATTAATTCCCTAGGGTGCGATCTCATAACTTTAGCATATTTAATTTCCTTAGGAAGAGAATGAGAGTCATCACCTTGATTTTGTTGAGGAGGTTCATTATTACCTTCTTGTTGTGCTCGATCCGAAAATTATAATTGATCATTGGAATCATCTAGATGTAGATCATTTAATTGCTTGTAACATCCCGCCTAGGCCAGGATGTTACCGGCAAGAGACAGGGAAATCCATCTCCATAAGCCTCTGATTCAAATGAATTTTCGGCATGATGTATGCAGAACATCATGCAACCTGGCTTATAGCCAGCACCATGAGACACATGCTAATGCAACTCAACATTCATGCAATCATCATCAAGACCTCAGGCCTGTACTCAATGAACAAAATGTAAATACTTGGCTTCCGGCCAGAACTAAAAAATAAAACTAAGCTATTATATTTCTTTTACAAATGAGATACAAATTGCAAATACAAAGGTCGTGAGGACCCATAACTCAACCCAGGACTCAAGACTCTCGTGACTGTAATTGGGGCGATCCACTGTCTTCAAAGTCTTCACAGAAACCTACTGGCTCAGCATAACCACTACAAACCTGTAAAACTAACAAACTGATATGGTGTGAGTCACAATGACTCAGTAAGAAATCACGCTCATAACTTGAGCGTACAAACACAAACACAGTCTAAGTTGTATTTCTGTATAAACCTGAGTTATTCATAAAGCCATTTAAGCATTTTCAAAGTTTGAAATAACCATAACTCTTATCTCTTTTATTTCCATATTACTTGTTACTGGTATTTTTAACTATTCATTTATAGACTTAGAATCTTGTACATTTTCAACATCTATAACTTTATTCACCAAGACAAGTCTTACCATGTTTTTGCTGCATTACGCTGAAATCTTATGCTTAACTACTTACTCTTTTGCTATTCCAGTTTGGTTATTTATCATACTTATCTTTATTTTGTTTCATTGAAATATCATCAAATCGGATTTATAAATTATTCTTTTTATCAAACATTCATCTTTGACTGTCTTACAATCTATATACTAGCTCCATCATTATTATACTTCACATGCAGATAATTAAAATCACTTACATAATTAATCATCACACTATTATAAACATAAGCAATCTAGTGTACCGTTACATTTATCATTTCATAATCATATTGAAACTTATTAAGCTTTAAAACTATAAACACATGCATTTACAAATTACTATTTTCACTCAATAATATAGTACATGTATATAAAATCATGTTATCAAACACTGCCATCATGCATGTATGTAAGCTACGTATAATTGAAATGATATCTAAAATGTATGATTTATATGTGTAACTTGTAAACTACTTTCTACTTTAGCATGTTATACTATTTAGAAAATACTTCCTAAAAACTTTCTCTGGAAAACTGTTCTCTAAATACCGTTTCTGAAAACCCTTTACTGAAAGTTTCTTTCTGAAAAATCTTTGCTAAAGACTTGATGAGCGGAAAATATATCAATATTTACCGCCCCTTTTACTTAATATTTTGTTTAGTTCCTCGGGTTTGATGAACGTTTTGATATGTTTTAGTTTATTTTGTAGATAAAATAATATCAGGACTCAATGAAATCATTTAGAACAAAATATGCGTCAAATAAGGGCAATTATTGGACTTGATATTTTAATTTTGGAGATTGGAAACTTGAAAGGGCGTTTTGACGAAGTGCAGTTTTGGAAATTCCAATTTTGCGCATCTGTTGTAGTTTAGGCATAACTTTTCACTCCGATATCGGATTGAGTTAATTCAAGTGCCATATTAAAGAAGACTCAAAGATCTACAACTTTCAAAGACAAAATTTTCGAATTCTGAATATTTCATTACCGAAATTGATGAACCATCCAGAAGTGTGTTGTGTGTAATTATTAAAGTCATTTTCAAAGCAAAAAATAAATTAATAAATAATTAATAACAATTATCAAATCACCACCAAACATGATAAACAATTAGTGGAGAAATTAATAATGGATTTGGTGGAGTAATTAGTGGAGAAATTAATAATGGATTTGGTAGAGAATTTGATGGATGATTTGATGGAGGCAAAATTTTGCCTATAAATACCAAGCCATTTCATTTGTAAAATATATACTTTCTTCTTTGAAATTCTCAAAGACTAAATAAAAGATTGTATCTTTTTTATTTATTTATAACTTTCAGTAATTAATTTCCAATTTCGCACTTTCTTTTCTTTACTTTTCATTTTTTACTTTCCACAATTTACTTTTACGCACAAACATTATCTTTCTTTACTTTTGCAGTTTTTATTTTCAAGCAATGAGGAGGTAATTCTCCTTTGCTGGGGTGAAAGGTAAAACTTTTATTATTACTATTTAGATTAATCTCCCTTAAATATAATATATAAGCTATTTAAAACCTGACTTAATGAGGATACCGCTATATTGGCCGGTTGGTAATTAATTATAAATTGGTTTTAACCTGACTAAATATGGATACCGCCTGGTTGGTCGGTTGGTAATTAATTATTAATTTGACTTAATCAGGATACCGCCTATATGGCTGGTTGGTAATTATCACGCAAAGTTAATATATTATATTAAGGGAGATATCTAAAATAGTAGTAATAAAAGTTGATCCTCTAACCCCCAACATTTTCTTTTATTATACTTTTACTTTATTTAATTTCAACAATTTACTTTCAGTAATTTATTTTTATTTTTTTCTTAAAACTTTTTACTTTTTACTTTTTGCTTTTACTTTATTTACTTTTCAGCAATTTACTTTTCAATATTTAATTTTCAGCAATTTACTTTATGTCTTTTATTTTATTTAAGTTTTTACTACCCGTAAATATGTGTCGTAACTAAGCCAGTAATCTGGGGTTGTGATGAAATCCAATATCACCGGTTTATAAGGGGTTAAAGTATAGTTTGGGTAATATAAAGGTTTATTTATTGAGTCTTAATCTTAATACTTTTTAATTAACTGG
The DNA here is from genome assembly GCA_019454045.1 of Zanthoxylum bungeanum. Taxonomy (NCBI): domain Eukaryota; kingdom Viridiplantae; phylum Streptophyta; class Magnoliopsida; order Sapindales; family Rutaceae; genus Zanthoxylum; species Zanthoxylum bungeanum. The sequence goes on from SKCR01034750.1 coordinate 71,821, forward strand.
CCATTAATAAAATTGATTAGGTAAACTTAAAATGAACTAGACATAGAGATTTTAAGTTTAAGACCTTAGACTCAAGAGCCCACGATCTTCATTGAGGATAATTAACCCTTTAATAGATTTCCTTACAAGATATGAATATACCTGTCAGGCGGGGGTAACCATAATTGGAACTTAATCTTAATGAATCTAGGTAATTTGGTTGACATAGACATATGGTTCAATTAGATTATACTAGGTATTTGTAATTGACTATCGGAAGAGGCTTTTATATAATTTAGTGTTCCAGGTTAATAAATCAATATTTTACCCAACTATAAGATAACCACTTCATCTTTAAATAATATTGGAAGGACTCACAACCCTAGATAGTTTTATAAATTTTGATTTTCTTAAATCTACTTTCACGTAATTTTATTTACTTGTTTTAATTTTTAATTTTAAAAGTCACCACCCAATCAAACAATCAATCTATTAGAAACTTGTAAAAATTTAACTTCATAAATTGATAACAAAAGGTTTTAAGTCCTCGTGGGATTGATATTTTTTATACTACTTGAACGATACGTGCGCTTGCATTATACGCGTGTGATTACGCCGGTCAAGTTTTTGGCGCCGTTGCCGGGGACTTAGTTATCTTTTACTATTAGTTTAGGGGTTAGATTTGTTACTTGTATCTAATTTTTCTTTTACTTATTGTTTTTGTTTTATTGTGTTTTGTTGTAAATTCCTCAAATTCATTAAATAAGATATGTATATGTATACCATTGGAATTCCAAGGGGTGTATGGGAGGTTGCAATCCTTGGAGGGTTGCAACCCACCCCTCCATGCCTTATAAAAGAAGGCTTTTATTCCAAATACAAATATACAGAAATATACAATCAATACCAAAGAACAAAAAGAGGCATTGTAGTTTTCTTTGTTTTGAGAGAGAGATCCACCATTTTGTATCCTAGTTCAAACACTTGTTAAGGAGTGCTCCTTGAACAAGTAGAATCCAAGTTATCCTGGGAGAACGTTGGCAATTCGAATCCGTAGAGCACCTGTGACGGGGCCAATAAGTTCTTAAGGACAGAGATCTTCTCGACTTGGATTGTTTCTGTAATCTCAAATTTCCAGGTTTTGTCTTCAAGTTTTCTGGTTTTAGGGTTTTGCATCTAGATCTTCTTTTGGTAGTTTGATCTGTTTGATTTGCATGTTATTTTACTGTTTAATGACACTAATTTAACAACAATCTTAAGAACTTATTGATATCGTGTTATTAGATAGTAATTTGCATGTTAGGGTTTGAATATTTTCTGGAAAATTCGGACTGTGCATGAAAAACCCGTAGGGCGTTCGAACGCCCGACGCACACGAAGGCATAAATTTGAAAATTCGTAAGAACGTTCGAACGCGTCTTAAACGCAACTCGAACGCTTGCCTTCTGTCTTAGAACGTTCGAACGCGTCCTAAACGCAACTCGAACGCAAACTATCTGGAATCATTCCGTTCGAACGCGTTCACGAACGCTATATGAACGTGAACTCTCTGGAATCATTCCGTTCGAACGCGTTATCAAACACAACACGAACGTACACACACTGGACAGTCTCGTTCGAATGTAGATACGAACGTGACACTAACGATTTGTCCTGGAAGTATCATAAATTGCAAACTTTAATTAATATTAACTTGGTTAGTCATATACTGTAAACACATTATTCTTGGTAGTATAGATTTAAGTTATTATTAAGTTGTTCAATTATCACATGCGTACACATAGTGATAAAGTTGAAATTAATTGGTTGTTGCATAATTGGTTGAGAATTTAAAGTGTAATTTTGCACAAGTAATTCCATCCAATCTTGATTGACATATATATCTACACTTATCGTATATTGTTTTGTGACATTGAAAAAGTGAAATACTGAGTTTGCATTGCTAAGAGGTTCTATTGAGAAAGTAGTTAAAGGATATTCCTTTTTTTACTTTTCCATAAGAAATCTTGGTTGGAAATTCAAGGACTTGTGTTTATTGGTACTACTGTCCAATAGAACAACAAGTGGATATTTGGTATATCACTTGAGACAAGATCATTTGTTGGTCGTTGTACAATTTGTCTTTTGTAGACTTATTGAACCCTGTTTGTTTCCAGTTACATATGGTTAGCGGAAACATCATAGTACCGGTCTCTCAAGGAGAAAACCGAGAAGTTTGGTGGGGCAAACTTCAAACAGTGGCAGAGCAAAATGCTGTTCTACCTGACAACTCTCCAGTTGGCTAAATTCCTCAAAGATCCTCCGGGTCCTTGTAGGGGTGAATCTGAATTGGCCAAGGAAGAGCGAGAACAGACTTGGATGTCTGGAGACTTCTTATGCAAGAACTACCTTTTGGGTGGTCTTGACAATACCCTGTACAATGTGTACCAAGGCATGACTTCTGCAAAGATTCTCTGGGAATCTCTCGAGAAGAAATACAAAACCGAGGATGCCGGACAAAAGAATTTGTCGTGGGTAGGTTCCTGGACTACAAGATAGTAGTTTCAAGGACGGTGATGTCTCAATTGGGTGAACAACAATAGATCATTCATGAAATACTGGATGAAGGAATGAAACTCTGTGAGACGTTTCAAGTTGCCACCATAATTGAAAAGTTGCCTCCATCATGGAAGGACTTCAGGAGCTATCTGCAACACAATAAGAAGCAGATGAGCCTTGAAGACCTTGGAGTTCGATTGAGAATCGAATAGGACAACATGATGTCCGAGAAGGCCAGCTACAAGACTATGGAGTCTAAGGCCAACATCTTTGAGGATGTAAAGGGTAGCAAGAAAGAAGAACAGTGAAGCTGATTCTTCCCAAGCGAACAAGAAGTTCAATGAGAAGTGCTACAACTGTGAAAAGAGCGGTCATATGATGAAGGACTGCAGAAATAAGATATCTCAGGACAATGGCAGGCAGGAAAAATGAGGCTATGTCGCTGAAGATGAGCAGTTAACTGATGAGATTTCAGAAATGAATCTCTCAGCAGTGGTAACTGAAGCCAACTTGGTAGGGAATCTGAGAGAATGATGGGTAGACACTAGGGCTACTCGTCATATCTATGCTGATAGCAAGGTGTTTTCCTCGTATCAGAATGGTCGATGGCGGCGATCATCTGACAATGGGAAACTCGTCTACCTCTAAAGTGGTTGGAGAAGGCACAATAGTTCTGAAAATGATATCCGGAACGGAGCTTACATATAAGAATGTTTGCATGTTCCAGATATTCGGAAGAACTCGGTCTCAGGGTTGTATTTGTTTCTGACAAGACTGTATTGACCAAAAATGATGTCTATGTAGGAAAATGATACCTCGCTGAGGGTCTTTTCAATGACTGTCAATTGTGCTATTAATAAAGCTGAAACTTCTGCTTATATTATTGAGTCACAAAATGTATGACATGGGAGGTTAGGACATGTTAATTATGATACAATGCGTACATTAATTAACATGGACCTTATACCTAAATTTGCATTGATAGCCAACATAAGTGTGAGGCATGTGTTGAAGCAAAAATACATAGAACATCATAGAACGAAGTTATGAACCCTTGGAACTTGTACACATTGACGTATGTGACATGAATATTGTGCAAACAAGAGGCGGTAAAAAGTACTTTGTCACTTTTATCGATGAAAGCACAAGATTCAGTTAAGTGTATTTCCTGAGGAGCATAGCTGAAGCTATTGAGAACTTTATACACTGAGAACGAAGTTGCAAATCAACTTGGCAAGGAAATCAAAAGAATCAGGAGTGATAGAGGTGGTGAATATGTTTCATCATTCGGTGAATATTGTTCTGTGCATGGAATTATTCACGAAACCACTGCTCCTTATTCTCCTCAACAAAATGGGATTGCTGAGTGCAAAGACCGAACGTTGAAGGAAATGATGAATGTCATGTTGACTAGTTCTGGTTTACCTCAGAACTTGTGGGGGAAAGCCCTGCTTTCCGCGAACTACGTTCTGAACAGGCTTCCTCACAGAAGATTGGACAAGACACCATATGAGTTGTGGAAAGGTTATGTACCTTCCTACAAATATCTGAAAATGTGGGGGTGTCTTGCCAATTGCCAAGGTGATGGTTCCTAAACCTAAGAAGGTGGAATATGACCCAAAACTATTGACTGTATATTCATCAGATATACTTGCAACAGCAATGCATATCGATTCTTGGCACACAAAAATGAGATTCCTGACATCAATCCAAATGTGATGATTGAGTCAAGGAATGCAATATTTTTTGAAGAGACATTTCCTTGTAAGGAAAGACAAAGAAGAAAGTCTATCAAAAAGATTTGTTGATAATGTCAAGGACAGTGATCAGGTTGACCAAGAGTCAGATCCGATTTTCTGACATATTTGTTAGAAAATGAGCCTCAAAGCTATAAAGAAGCAATGTCTTCTCTGGAGGCACCTCTTTGGAAAGAGGTGATAAACATTGAGATTGATTCAATCCTACAGAACCATACTTGGGAGTTGGTCGATCTTCCACCAGGTTGTAAGCCACTGGGCTACAAATGGAAAGATGAAAATGGATGGATCAATAGATAAGTACAAGGCAAGGTTTGTCATAAAAGATTATAGACAGAAAGAAGGCCTTGTTTACTTTGACACCTATCCACCAGTGATTCGTATCACATCAGTAGAATGCTTATAGCCATAGCAGCTATATTTGGTCTTGAAATACATCAAAATGATGTAAAGACGTCATTCTGAATGGTGAATTGTCTGAAGAGACTTACATGGACCAACCAGAAGGGTTTAATGTTCCTGGATAAGAAAAGAAGGTGTGCAAACTTGTAAAATCCTTGTACGGATTAAAACAAGCACCTAGACAATGACATGAGAACATTGACAAAGAGATGTTGTCAAGTGGGTTTAAAACCGATGAGTGTGATAAATGTATATACGCCAAATCAACTCAAGAATGATATGTCGTTTTATGTCTCTATGTAGACGATATGCTGATAATTGGTAATAATCATGAGTTGATTCAGTCTACCAAGAAAGTGTTATCCAGTAAATTTGATATGAAAGATTTGGGAGTAGCTAACCTAACTCTTCCTCTATCAAAGAATACTGGTTTAAGCATATCGTAATTAGAGTATTTAAGGATCATCAGAAGTCTGATGTATCTCACGAATTGTACACGAACTGATATCGCTCAAGCTGTGAATAGGCTTAGCAGATATACTAGCAATCCAGGACATAACCACTGGAAAGTCATAGTAAGTGTTTTGAGGTATAAGAAACTTCAAAATATGGGCTACATTACGAGAGATATCCTGCTGTTCTAGAGGGATACATCGATGCTGACTGGATATCTGATACAGTGGATTCTAAATCTATGGTTGGATTTGTTTTCACACTTGGTAATGCAGTCGTGTCATGGAAATCCTCGAGGCAAACTTGTATTGCCTGGTCTACTATGGAATCAGAGTTCATAGCGTTAGACAAAACAGCGGAAGAAGCAGAATGGCTTAGAAACTTCCTGGAGGATATTCCTAGTTGGCTCAAACCGGTGCCAACGATTAGCATACATTGTGATAGCCAATCGGCAATTGGGAGAGCCTAAAATACAATGTATAATGGTAAGTCTCGACACATACGTCGGAGACATAATACCATACGTCAACTGCTCTCAAGTGGCATAATAACGATCGATTATGTCAGGTCGAAGGAAAACCTAGCGGATCCACTAACTAAAGGTTTACCTCGAGAGCAAGTTGAGAAGTCATCGAGGGGAATGGGCTTGAAGCCTATAATCTAAGAATTGTCATTGTGGAAACCCAACCTAGCTGACTGGAGATCCCAAGATCTAGGTTCAAAAGGGACAACAGAAACTTTGTGCAATTCAAAACAAGCACTGAAGAGTTTTGTACTCTTTCCCATTCCAATAATGACGCTGAGTGCTGTCTGTCATTGGTTAGGATAAGCTAAGGCTTTTAATGATCACTATATTAGGAGATGAGTCCTAATGGGGGTAAAGACAGATTACCTCTTCATAGTAGATCACCTATTTCAAGTAAGAAGTGAGGTCGCTTCCATGGGAACCCTTAAAGTCGGGTTACCCTAAAGTGCTTGATGAATCCGGGACCGTTGTTCAGGGCCGAAATGAACACAACCGTAGAACGGGAAAATGGTCGAATTAAAGCTGTGTGTTGGCAATTGTCTTGGTTTACACCAACGGTAGAACAGTTCAAGACTATGGGTCACTGGTTTGCCAAGTAAATCCGATTGTCATTCACTAGGAAAGGTTCAAGGCGAAAGCTACCTATTTCGATGCAGCTTTAGCTCACGATATCTCTCTCACATGCCTGAATGAATATTTGAAGAATTGTGGGGGATTGTTGTAAATTCTTCAAATTCATTAAATAAGATATGTATATATATATGTATACCATTGGAATTCCCAATGGGTGTATGGGAGGTTGCAATCCTTGGAGGGTTGCAACCCACCCCAAGGGGTGCCCTATTGGCACCCCTCCATGCCTTATAAAAGAAGGCTTTTATTCCAAATACAAATATACAGAAATATACAATCAATACCAAAGAACAAAAAAGAGGCATTGTAGTTTTCTTTGTTTTGAGAGAGAGATCCACCATTTTGTATCCTAGTTCAAACACTTGTTAAGGAGTGCTTCTTGAACAAGTAGAATCCAAGTTATCCTGGGAGAACGTTGGCAATTCGAATCCGTAGAGCACCTGTGACGGGGCCAATAAGTTCTTAAGGACAGAGATCTTCTCGACTTGGATTGTTTCTGTAATCTCAAATTTCCAGGTTTTGTCTTCAAGTTTTCTGGTTTTAGGGTTTTGCATCTAGATCTTCTTTTGGTAGTTTGATCTGTTTGATTTGCATGTTATATTACTGTTTAATGACACTAATTTAACAACATGTTTTAGGTTCTCAGACATTTCATGAGACGAGCCAGAAGCTTTGAATTCCATCCGTTTGACCCTGAGATTGAAAGAACCATCAGACAGTTAAGAAGGGAAAGACGAGAAGGTCAAGAAACAATTGTTAACATGGAACCTGAACCTTTAGAGGTTGCACCACCAATTCCCATTCGAGACAGAACCATTCCGGTGGTAGATGGCCTCATTTCCTGTATTGTACTTCCTCACTTACCAGAAAATGTGGGTGACATCAAAACTTGCATACAGATGATTCAACAATCAGTTCAGTTTGGGGGAAATGCAACTGAAGATCCTAATGCCCACATCAACAACTTCTTGGAAGTTTGTGGCACTTTCAATTACAACCGAGCATCAGAAGAAGCAATGAGACTGCGAGTTTTTCCATACTCCTTGAAAGACAGAGCAAAGGCCTGGCTACATTCACTACCAGCTGGTTCCATCACAACATGGAACACTCTAGCCACCAGATTCCTTGCAAAGTACTTTCCACTAGCCAGAACAGCATAACTGAGGAATAACATCACATCTTTCGTAAAACAATATTCGAAATCCCTTTACGAAGCCTGGGAAAGGTACAAAGATTTGCTCCGGAAATGTCATCACCATGAGATTCCAAAATGGCTTCAAGTCCAAACTTTCTATAATGGACTTTCTGGACTGATGAGAACCACAATTGATGCTGCTGCTAGAGGAGTGTTGATGTCAAATGGAGAAGATCAAGCCTGGGAATTAATTGAAGAAATGGCCAACAACAATTCCTTGTGGCCAACAGAAATGAGCCTTATTCAAAGAATTGTAGGAATTTATGAAGTTGGAGCCAATATAGCAGTCAGTGCCAAGCTGGACCAGATATGCAAATTCATGGAGACTATCAGCACTCAAAGCAACTCTGGAGCCACAAGTTCACCTTTTGGAGGAGCATCAGAACCAACTCGACCCGAAGAAATGGTGAATTATGTCAACAATTTCAACAGACAGGGGAACAATCCATATTCCAACACCTACAACCCAGGGTGGAGGAATCATCCCAACTTTTCATGGAGCAACAATTCCGGGCAGAAGACCAATCCACCACCTGGATTCCAACAGCAGAACTATTTTTCCTGGATTCCAACAGCAGAACTATCCACCATCTGGATTCCAGCAACAGAACAAAAGCCAGGAGCATGAAAAAGAACCAGTAATGGCAGAAGTGCTAGCTCAGTTTAAAAGATATGAAACTATGTTCCAAAACCAATCAGCTTTCATCAAAGCACTGGAGAATCAAATTGGACAACTGGCCAATGCTCAGAGTTACAGACCGCCAGGAAATCTTCCCAGCAATACAGAACCAAATCCAAGGAACCGAGGGAAGGAGCAATGTCAAGCCATCACTTTGAAAAGCGGTACTGAGATCAACAAAGATGTTGGAGTTAAAGCAACAATCGAGGAAGTTCCTAAAGATGCAGTTCCACATATGGAGGAAAAAGAAGCAAAGGAAAAAGAAGGAAAGGAAAAAGAACCAGAACAGATCACTCCACCTCCACCTTTTCCACAGCGTCTTCAGAAAAACAAACTGGACAAGCAGTTTGCTCGATTCCTGGAGGTGTTCAAAAAACTGCACATCAACATTCCATTCGCAGAAGCCTTGGAAGAAATGCCCAGTTATGTCAAATTCATGAAAGACATTCTTTCGTGGAAACGGAGATTGGGAGACTACGAGACAGTATCATTGACGGAAGAATGTAGCGCCATCATTCAGAGGAAACTTCCCCCGAATTTGAAGGATCCTGGCAGTTTCACAGTCCCTTGCACCATTGGAGAACAATACATTGGTAAGGCTTTATGTGATGTAGGTGCTAGTGTTAACTTGATACCGTTTTCTATTTACAGGAAACTGCAAATTGGAGAAGCAATGTCTACCTCAGTTTCATTACAACTTGCTGATCGAACGTTCGCATTTCCGAGGGGTGTTGTTGAAGATGTGCTGGTCAAAGTTGACAAACTCATTCTCCTAGTAGATTTTATCATCCTAGACATGGAAGAAGACAAAGATGTTCCAATCATTATTGGGAGACCATTCTTGGCAACAGGTCAAACTGTGATTGACGTACAAAAAAGAGAACTAACCATGAAAGTTCAGGACCAATAAGTTACTTTCAAGTTTTTCAAAGCCATGAAATTCTCGAGTGATGAAAAGGAGGAAGAATGCTTCAGAATTGATGTTATTGATAATATCATCCAGGACACTGATACAGTTCCCACGGACAAACTTGAAGCTTGCATCACCAATATGACTGACAGCGAGCTTGATGCTGAAATTATGGAATGTATCAACTTTCTTGACAAACCATCTTGTTTCAAAGTACCGCCACTAATTGAAAGCTTGGAACTACCGAAGAAAGATCGAATCAAACCTTCAATTGAAGAACCACCACAGTTGGAACTGAAATTACTTCCGAGTCATCTCAGGTATGCATTTCTAGGAAACTCTTCTGAATTACCAGTTATTATTTCTTCTCCACTAACATTGGAACAGGAAGAAAAATTGCTGAGAGTATTGCAAGAGCACAAGAAAGCCATTGGCTGGACTATAGCAGACATTCGAGGCATTAGTCCATCATTTTGCATGCACAAGATTCTGATGAACGATAAGTACAAACCCATAGTGGAGCATCAACGGAGACTCAATTTAATCATGAAGGAAGTCGTAAAGAAAGAAATCATCAAATGGTTGGATGCTGGCATCATTTATCCTATCTCAGACAGCAATTGGGTGAGTCATATACAGTGTGTGCCAAAGAAATGAGGAATTACTGTTGTCACCAATGAAAAGAACGAGTTGATTCCAACAAGAACGGTGACTGGATGGAGAGTATGTATGGACTACCGGAAGCTGAACAAAGCAACACGGAAGGACCATTTTCCGCTGCCATTTATTGATCAGATGCTAGACAGACTGGCTGGACATGAATACTATTGCTTTCTGGATGGATATTCAGGTTACAATCAGATTGCCATTGCACCAGAAGATCAGGAGAAAACCACATTTACATGTCATTATGGTACTTTTGCTTTCGGCAGGATGCCATTTGGATTATGTAATGCCCCAGCCACATTTCAGCGTTGCATGATGGCCATTTTCTCAGACATGTTGGAGCAGAGCATGGAGGTATTCATGGATGATTTTTCTGTGTTTGGAGATTCTTTTGACCACTGCTTGCAAAATCTGGAACATGTGTTACAAAGGTGCGAAGACACAAACCTGGTACTCAATTGGGAGAAATGCCACTTCATGGTGTAGGAAGGCATTGTTCTTGAACACCGGATCTCACAAAAGGGGATCGAGGTAGACAAATCAAAGATCGAGATAATTGAAAAACTACCTCCACCAACATCTGTCAAAGGAATTCGGAGTTTTCTTGGACACGCAGGTTTTTACAGGAGATTTATCAAAGACTTTTCCAAGATTGCAAAACCACTGTACAATCTTCTGGAGAAGGATGTGCCTTTCAACTTCACCAAAGAATGCCAGGAAGCCTTCGAGATATTGAAACAGAAGCTGGTTTCTGCCCCCATCATAGTAGCACCAGACTAGACCCTTCCATTTGAAGTAATGTGTGATGCTAGTGACTTTACTGTAGGAGCAGTTTTGGGACAACGCAAAGCAAAGATTTTCCATACCATTTACTATTCCAGTAGAACTCTTAATGAAGCTCAACTCAATTACACAACCACTGAAAATGGGTTGCATGTAGTTGTGTTCGCTTTTGACAAATCCCGCTCCTATCTGTGTGGTCCCAAAGTGGTGGTTTACACAGATTATTCAGCAATCAAATATCTGATCGCAAAGAAAGATGCCAAACCCAGATTGATCCGTTGGATACTTCTTCTACAAGAATTTGACGTGGAGATTCGAGACAGGAAAATGACAAAAAACCAAGTGGTATATCATTTATCGAGGCTCGACAATGGAGAAACAGCTGGCAAAGAACTGTCAATCAAAGAAACTTTTCCAGATGAATAGCTGTTTTCCATGAAACAGCAGGAAGCCCCTTGGTATGCTGATTATGTCAACTACATTGTGTCAGGAAAATGGCCGTTGGAATGGACAACTCAGCAACGAAAGAAATTCTTCAAAGATGTCAAGCACTATGTTTGGGATGAGCCGTACATGTTCAAATGGTGTGCTGATCAATTATTGAGACGGTGTATTCCACAGGAGGAGGTCAACAGTGTTTTGCAACACTGTCATTCATCACCATATGGCAGGCATTTCAGCGGGGATAAAACTGCAGCAAAAGTTCTTCAATCAGGTTTGTTTTGGCCTACACTTTTTAAAGATGCTTATCTTTTTGCTCTTTAATGTGACAGGTGCCAGAGAACGGGGAATATTTCGAGGAGAAATGAAGGACCGTTGCAAAATATTTTGGAATTGGAGATATTTGATGTAGGGGGTATTGATTTTATGGGACCCTTTGTTCCATCATTTGGAAACCTATACATCTTGGTTGCTGTAGACTACGTCTCCAAATGGGTTGAAGCACTTGCATTGCCTTCCAACGACTCAAAAGTGGTGATCAAATTTCTGAAAACAAATATTTTCACTCGGTTCGGAACACCTCGTTTAATCATCAGCGATGGTGGTTCACATTTCTGCAACATATACTTTGATGCACTTCTATCCAAATACGGAGTTTCTCACAAGGTTGCCACTGCTTACCATCCACAGTCAATTAGACAGGTTGAGGTTTCAAATAGGGAAATCAAAAGAATCTTAGAAAGAACCGTTGGATCAACAAGGAGGGACTGGTCTACAAAACTGGCTGATGCATTATGGGCCTACCGTACAGCTTACAAGACACACATTGGTATGTCCCCATATCGATTGGTGTTTGGGAAAGCATGTCATCTGCCAGTTGAGCTTGAACACAAGGCGTATTGGGCACTGAAGAAGCTGAATCTTGATTCACAAGCTGCAGGAGAGAAAAGACTCCACAACTAAATGAATTGGAGGAATTTCGCTTACAGCTTATGAGAATGCCAGACTGTATAAAAAAAGACCAAAAAATGGCATGACCGAAAAATAGTGCACAGACAGTTGGACCAAGGCACATGTGTTGTTGTACAACTCAAAGCTGAAAACGTTCCCTGGAAAGTTAAAATCAAGGTGGTCAGGACCATTTGTGATCACTTAGGTTTTACCACATGGAGCCGTTGAATTACTGGATCCCAATACCAACAACACATTCAAAGTTAACAGTCAGCGTGTCAAGCACTACTGGGGAGAATCATTCGAGCGACAAAAAGAAAGTGTCACACTTTCAAATCCAGCATAACGTTCGAGTAGCAACGTCTAGCTGACGACTTTAAACTTAGCGCTTGCAGGGAGGCAACCCATGCAATCTTTGTATATATTGTGATTTGGTGTGATTTAATTTGGTGTGTTTAGTTTTTGCAGATTTAGTCATTACAAGATGGAAGAAGTTCTCGTAAATCTTCACAAGCAATTTCCCTCTCTCCCTCAAAACACTATGATGAAAGTTTACAAAGCTCGCTTGGAAAGAATGAGACTACTGATGATCCATGGTATTCCTAATGACATTCGTTGGGTAATCGAAGCACGAGTTCGATTAGCATATGAGTATTCTGATTCTTGTACTTCTTATTTGCCTGGATTTGGAAGAAGCACCTATGCAAAGAAACGTAGAGCTAAGAAAATGGGTGTTTGTTTCAAATGTGCATGATGGAATTGCAATACTCGTTGTCGTTCTTTAGGAATGGTGTCTGATAATCGCGAAGACAAAATTAAATTCATTAGGGATGGCTTGAATAAGGAGTCTTTAGATGACCTATCTTCGATTCCTGAGACGCATCCTAGTGGATATGTTCATATAGCCATTTGCAATTACATACACAATTTCTAAGAGAAAGACAACAGTTAAGTCTCGGGAATCTGACTCAAAAAGACCATGTTTGCCAATTTATAAGAAAATTGGATGGGAAGCTTGTCCATGACGCATAGACGCCAATCAAGCCATTACTTTTCTTGTACATATTATATCTCTTTGTTTTTTTCTAATAATTTTTGATTTTTTTGTTGTTTTCTCTTATTTTCTCCGACATGATCCAGACCTTTTTTGACTATCACGATTTATTGTACTGTTTAATTAATAATTGTCATTTGGCAGGTACTAGTGCTATTATTACACAATCTTTTCAGGTGCTATAAATTCAGCCCGTCATTCACTTTGGAAGGCATCCAGATTTAATAAAGAAATACATCAACATGGAAGCCACTTCAAGAAGACGAGTTGAGAACATCTGTGTGTTTTATGGTACTAGTGTTGGTGTTAAACCAGAATACATAGCAGTAGTACAAGAATTGGGTCGAGTCTTAGCTGCAAGGAATATGCACTTAGTATATGGCGGAGGAAATCTTGGACTTATGGGATCGTTTCAAAGGCCGTACAGGAAGAAGGCAGTCCAGTCTTGGGAATCATCCCAAAACCTTTGGCAGAGGCAAATCTTATTGGACCATCAAATGAAGAAGAACTAATTATGCCAGGTATGTCTGAACGACTGGTAGAAATGATTAATCGTGCTGATGCTTTTATTGCTTTTCCATGTGGCTTGGCACATTGGAGGAAATTTTTATAGTTCCATCTTGGGCAAACTTGAACATACACCAAAAACCACTTGGACTGTACAATGTTGAAGGATATTATGATTTTCTTTGTGTGTTTCTATAGGATGCCCGGAGAAATGGGTTCGTGACAAAACCTCTGAAAGAACTTCTCTTTACTGCCAGAACTGCCCCAGATTTAATTGACCAAATCTTAGCTTTTGAACCACAAATTGATCCTATCCTTTCTAAGATAAATTGGTCCGAGAACGATCGTGGTAAGAGACGTCGGATTAATCTGGATCTTAACCTTTAATTTTCGTGTAGCAATTTCAGTTAACCATGTATTATTTCTAAACTCTTCTTCTACTTTTTAAGACATTGGGGACAATGTCTCATATAGGTTTGGGAGAGGGACTTAGTTAATTAATATCTTATTTTTAATTTTTGTTATTTTATTTTTAGTCCAAAATTTTTCGAAAAAAAAAAAAATTGAAAAATTTTCAAAAATTACAAAAATATTTTGCGTTTTTGTGTTTTTATTTTGACTAAAAATGGAAATTGGTGAGAAATAGCTGAGTAAGGAGTTCCCACTCCTGATACGTATTTCAACCCATTTTCGAAATAAGTTAATTTTTGTTTATTTCATTTAAAATTATTTAATTTGTGAATTCTCCATAAAACAGACTAAAATGAATCTTCATATGCTAAGTTGGCAGGTATTATCAATAGCATAGTAACATACAGACATAAGCTGTAATTGAAAAGTTTGTAATATTCAGTGCTCTAGTTTAATTGGAGGAAGCATCTCAAAGAGTGATGGAGTAAGAAAAAATAGAAACAAAATGTGAAAAAAAAAACATCCGAGATCCGAGTTATTAAGTCTGTAATGGTATTTTAACACCTAGTGCCCTAAAGCCAACTGGTTTGGGAGTCACTGGCCCAAAGCTCGTTACATGGATCGAAGATGCTGCAAATATATATATATATATCTGAAGTCTGGGTAATTAAGTCCGTAGGGTGTCTTAACACCTGGTGCCCTAAAGCCAACTGGTTAGGGAGCCACCGGCCCAAAGCTCGCTACATAGACGGAAGGTATTGTATATAAATAAAAAATAAAAAAAACAAATCAAAGAAAAAATCAAAAAAATCCGAAAAATTATTCCATTGCTGCAAAAAGGTGTGAAATCTGATAGAACTTTAGGACAAAAATATTACCCTCTTATCAACTACACTTATGACTGTTGTGGGCAAAAATGAGTTTGATTAATACTTTGTTGGCTGTTGTGTATATGGAGAATGGTAAATATAATCGGAGAATTTACTTATTCGGTAATTTAGAAAGAAACAAAACAACTAGTAACTTGGAGTAGAAGTTTCACCTGATAGTCACTAACTTCTTTATTCTCTTTTCTCTTGTCTTTTTTCTTTTGTGTGCATTAGTTTTACTTTCATTTTTACTTTTGTAAAATGTTTGTGGGTATCATTGCTGTAAACCCTCACGAGACTACAACTCGTCCACTAGGGATACCTAGGGTTTAAAGGCTTGTTGCATACGCTAAATGCAACCATGATCCCTACGAAAGTGGCTTAGTTTAATTTTAATTTTATTTTGTTGTTTTTCTCGAGGACGAGTAAAATGTTAGGTTTGGGGGTGTGATGAGCGGAAAATATATCAATATTTACCGCCCATTTTACTTAATATTTTGTTTAGTTCCTCGGGTTTGATGAACGTTTTGATATGTTTTAGTTTATTTTACAAATAAAATAATATCAGGACTCAATGAAATCATTTAGAACAAAATATGGGTCAAATAAGGGCAATTATTGGACTTGATATTTTAATTTTGGAGATTGGAAAATGAAAGGGCGTTTTGACGAAGTGCAGTTTTGGAAATCCAGTTTTGCGCATCTGTCGTATTTTAGGCATAACTGTTTACTCCGATATCGGATTGAGCTGATTCAAGTTCCAGATTAAAATGGACTCAAAGATCTACAACCTTTAAAGACAAATATTTTCTAATTCTGAATATTTCATGACCGAAATTGATGAACCATCCAGAAGTGTGTTGTGTCTAATTATTAAAGTTATTTTCAAAGTAAAAACTAAATTAATAAAAATTATCAAATCACCACCAAACATGATAAGCAATTAGTGGAGCAATTAATAATGGATTTGGTGGAGTAATTAGTGCAGAAATTAATAATGGATTTGGTAGAGAATTTGATGGATGATTTGATGGAGGCAAAATTTTGCCTATAAATACCAAGCCATTTCATTTGTAAAATATATACTTTCTTCTTTGAAATTCTCAAAGACTAAATAAAAGATTGTATCTTTTTTATTTATTTACAACTTTCAGTAATTAATTTCCGTTTTCGCACTTTCTTTTCTTTACTTTTCAGTTTTTACTTTCCACAATTTACTTTTACGAACAAACCTTTTCTTTCTTTACTTTTGCAGTTTTTATTTTTCAAGCAATTATGAGGTAATTCTCCTTTGCTGGGATGAAAGGTAAAACTTTTATTATTACTATTTAGATTAATCTCCCTGAAATATAATATATAAGCTATTTAAAACCTGACTTAATGAGGATACCGCTATATTGGCCGGTTGGTAATTAATTATAAATTGGTTTTAACCTGACTAAATATGGATACCGCCTGGTTGGTCGGTTGGTAATTAATTATTAATTTGACTTAATCAGGATACCGCTTATATGGCTGGTTGGTAATTATCACGCAAAGTTAATATATTATATTAAGGGAGATATCTAAAATATAGTAATAAAAGTTGATCCTCTAACCCCAACATTTTCTTTTATTATACTTTTACTTTATTTAATTTCAACAATTTACTTTCAGTAATTTATTTATTTTTTTTTTAACTTTTAACTTTTAACTTTTAACTTTTACTTTTTGCTTTTACTTTATTTAATTTTCAGCAATTTACTTTTCAATATTTAATTTTCAGCAATTTACTTTATGTCTTTTATTTTATTTAAGTTTTTACTACCCGTAAATATGTGTCGTAACTAAGCCAGTTATCTGGGGTTGTGATGAAATCCAATATCACCGGTTTATAAGGGGTTAAACTATAGTTTGGGTAATATAAATGTTTATTTATTGAGTCTTAATCTTAATGTTTTTTTAATTAACTGGCTATTAATAAAATTGATTAGGTAAACTTAAAATGAACTAGACATAGAGATTTTAAGTTTAAGACCTTAGACTCAATAGCCCGCGATCTTCCTTGAGGATAGTTAACCCTTTAATAGATTTCCTTACAGGATATGAATATACCTGTCAGCGGCGGGGGTAACCATAATTGGAACTTAATCTTAATGAATCTAGGTAATTTGGTTGACATAGACATATGGTTCAATTAGATTATACTAGGTATTTGTAATTGACTATCGGAAGAGGCTTTTACATAATTTAGTGTCCAGGTTAATAAATCAATATTTTACCCAACTATAAGATAACCACTTCATCTTTAAATAATATTGGAAGGATTCACAACCCTAGATAGTTTTATAAATTTGGATTTTCTTAAATCTACTTTCACGTAATTTTATTTACTTGTTTTAATTTTTAATTTTTAAAAGTTACCACCCACCCAATCAAACAATCAATCTATTAGATACTTGTAAAAATCTAACTTCATAATTGAGAACAAAAGGTTTTAAGTCTTCGTGGGATCAATATTTTTTATACTACTTGAACGATACGTGCGCTTGCGTTATACGCGTGTGATTACGCCGGTCAGACTTTACTTGAAAATTGGTTTTTACTTTATACTTTTGAATCTCTTATAAAACTACTGTTTTCTGGAAACTGTTTCTGAAATCTATTTTCTGAAAACTGTTTCTGAAATCTATTTTCTGAAAACTGTTTACTAAAATCTGACTTTTGAAACTATATACTGATAATCTGAAAACTGTGCACTGAAAATCTGAAAACTGTGTGCTGAAAATCTGAAAACTGAAAACTAGAAATACTCGATGCCCAGGACAACAGCTCAACTGCGGCATCCATGGAAAAACTGGTGGTACTCGATGCCCAGGACAACAGCTCAACTGCGGCATCTATGAGACGGTGGTGCCCTACGTCCAGGACAACAGCTCAACTGGCAACGTAGAGCTCTACACCCAGGACAACAGCTCAACTAGCAGTATAGCCACCACTAGGGACCAGGTACACGATCATAAGTCGCCATCCTGGCCCTACATGTCCACATGTTCTCTGTATCCGTCAATTCCAATTGTATCTCAAGTTACATACTGGGGTGAGGTTTTACCTCATTCCCCAAAAACCTCATGCCCCGAAAACATAAAACTGTGGATAAACTTTTAAAAACTTAAATCAAATTTCAAACTGTAAGGAAACATCTCTTTCAAAAACATTTGAAAACTTATCTTTGTAATAATTTGAAACTTAAAACACTTTTAACTTTAACTTAACTTCTGAAAACCATAACAAATGCATAATTTTATATATACATGTACATGCAAACTCTATGCTCACACAAAACTATCTTGATAGTCATACTTATTTATATGCTTACATGCATAAAAACCAACATTCTCAAGATCTCATTTACATATGTTCTTATGCACAAAAAATATGTTCATTTAAACATACATCAAGATACTTTTTCACAAAACACATACCTACCATATACTAACTTACTTATTTCTCCATGCATACTTACCCATTTTTGTACTTATGTGCTTACTTTTTGACAATTTATCCTTCTTAAACTTTGATCTCATTTCTACACCCCCATACCCAAGTCTCAATAAATTATATGCATGAACATTTGCTCAAGTTTCATGTATATGCTTATATCTCGTCATTTTATACTTTCAATCTAATGCTTACTGATGTCTGATGCTTCTAAATACTTATACATAATAACATTTTTGTCTAACGTAAACATGACCTTATTCGTATGTTCTATTTATATATATATAATATATATATATATACTGGTTTATACCTGCCTATATATATCTATTTACTTCTATGTGCTCATGCTTATCTTTTGCTCATACGTCTGCTTATAATTACTTGTTCGTATCTATATGTGTATAATAAGTACACCTGCTTCTTTCTTTACATTCATCCTTATATATATATATATATATATATATATATATATTTGTTTCATACATAAACTATATAAAACTTTATTATAATACTAATCTCGAACAACATTAAATTTCTTAAGTATTCAAAGCTTACTTACCTGGTTTTGCGGACACTCCTAACCCGGATCCGATCTGTCAAAATAAGTAACAAAAACACGGTCAGAACCGCTATTTGCAGAACTTCCTACTCATCTATAATAAACTACGGACTTTTTCAGAATATACGAATCCTCTCTGATTCTATCGTTCAAACTTCATTACTCTAATATATGCTCATATACTATTCTAAACTAGCTAGATGGGTCAGATTCTCATTTTACACGTTTGCGGCAAAACTTGCGGAAAAGTTTCCGCAAACGCTACGGAAGGGTCTCGAACCCTCCGAACTAATTCGAAATTACTCAATTACCCTCGCAATATCATATTTATATCATCTACTTGATTACGGTCATCTATGCTCAGTCGAGTGAGAAACTTCATTTTACCGAAAACTCGCTAACTCTACTGGATCGATCAAACCTAATCCGTTTCTCCCCGGATTCTACCACATTTATCGTTTTAACATATTAAAACACATCCAACTCATTTCATGTTAATTCGCTAAACTACGGAAATACTAGATACATCCGAATATAAAGCTGTAAACTTTAAAATAACAAATTCTAAACGGAGAGTCGTACCGAAATTCTGAGGCCATATTCGGACTCCCAACGGCCATACGAACTCGCTGGTGTCGTCAAAATTCTGATCGGAGCTACTGTTCATCAAATGTATACTATTTACACACCACTTTCTTCCTCGTTTCGCGTGCAACCGGCCGCTGTTCGACGAAATCCATTCTGCATACTCGTAGTACTCGTCGAGGGCTTCGATTTGATAGGTGGTTCGGTTCGTGAAATGAACCGACGAGCCGGGATCGGGTAACCCATTGACGCGCCTTCTCTCTCCCCCTACCGCCGTTCTCCGGCGCTATAGCATCGCCGCCGGCCACCATTGGACACATGGTGGCCGGGTGCTCCTTTATGGATGGTCCCGCCGATCGGCGGTGGACGGCAGGCTGCCGGCGCGACCAAAAGTCTTCTGCTCGCCAATTGGACGTGGGGGGGGGGGGCATGAGAGGGGTTAAAGAATTTTGCCACTTTTTTAATTTTCCAAAACCTTGAGGCTTTATATACTAGCTGGAAAAATATCAATTTAGTCCCCGCGGATTTACTGTTTAGCCCTTATCATGGAACTTTCTGGAATTTCATATTTTCAAAGCCCTTCTGACACGATTCTCGAAAAGCGCTCAACACGAAAGTTGTTCGTCTCGGAAAAAAGAGTTCGATGGTTCATAATCAACTCGATCGGAGTTCGTTTGCTACTTTTATGACCAAAATTATAAACTTTACGCGTTTTACAAAAATCGTGTAACTAACTTTTGATCCCACGCGTTTTTCGACGCGACGAATGTTCATAATATATTATTACAACCCATATAACATCACTTGAACTCTTATTCTTCATTATCATCATGCTCCGAGACTATAATATCAATCCGAGAATCTTCTAGAACAGTCCTGAAAATCTGGGATGTTACATTCACCCCTACTTATAAAAATTTCGTCCTCGAAATTTCTCCGTCCCTATAACTGCTGATCCGAACCTGGTCGAATGTGCGGAACTATCTTACTCTAAACTCCAATGATATAACTTCTTTGTCTCAAATGTTAACTAATCACTATTTATAAACCAGGATCCTCAAGAGCTCATCTACGGCTTTAAACTAGCTATACTAGTCTGATTCTCAACTATGACTATACTGATCTGGTTCTTATCTCTAGCTGTACTGTTCTGGTTCTTATCTCTATTCACCTGGCCTCACAAGGGCCCTATACTGGTAATATCTCATTCCTACAAATTCTTTGATTAAAAGGGCGTAAAATTACTAACTTAATCTAATCTCCTCCCATATGGAGATAGCTAAACCATGTACAACAAATGAGTCACCAATGGACTCATATTCAAACAAGCAAGGTCCTAAATAGTAGAATCAAATCGTATCAAACTATCATAGAAAATACATACAAAGACCTACGTGGTCTTTACCAAACTGAAGACAATCTCCGACAGTTGGATCCCCACAATTGCAGTCACTGACTTCTAGACCATGCTACTGACTCCGACTCTTAAACCATGCTCTGATACCAACTTTGTAACATCCCGCCTAGGCCAGGATGTTACCGGCATGAAACAGGGGGAAATCCATCTCCATAAGCCTCTGATTCAAATGAAATTCCGGCATGATGTATGCAGAACATCATGCAACCTGGCTTATAGCCAGCACCATGAGACACCTGCTAATGCAACTCAAAATTCATGCAATCATTATCAAGGCCTCAGGCCTGTACTCAATGAAAAAAATGTAAATAATTGGCCTCCGGCCAGAACTTAAAAATAAAACTAAGCTATTACATTTCTTTTAAAAATGAGATATAAATTGCAAATACAAAGGTCGTGAGGACGCATAACTCAACCCAGGACTCAAGACTCTCGTGACTGCAATTGGGGCGATCCACTGTCTTCAAAGTCTTCACAGAAACCTACTGGCTCAGCATAACCGCTATAAACCTGCAAAACTAACAAACTGATATGGTGTGAGTCACAATGACTCAGTAAGAAATCATGCTCATAACTTGAGCGTACAAACACAAACACAGTCTACGTTATATTTCTGTATAAACCCGAGTTATTCATAAAGCCATTTAAGGATTTTCAAAGTTTGAAATAACCATAACTCTTATCTCTTTTCTTTCCATATTACTTGCTACTGGTCTTTTTAACTATTCCTTTATAGACTTAGAATCTTGTACATTTTCAACATCTATAACTTTATTCACCAAGACAAGTCTTACCATGTTTTCGCTGCATTACTTTGATATCTTATGCTTAACTACTTACTCTTTTGCTATTCCAGTTTGGTTATTTATCATACTTATCTTTATTTTGTTTCATTGAAATATCATCAAATCGGATTTATAAATTATTTCTTTTATCAAACATTCATCTTTGACTGTCTTACAATCTATATACTAGCTCCATCATTAATATACTTCACATGCAGATAATTAAAATCACTTACATAACTAATCATCACACTATTATAAACATAAGCAATCTAGTGTACCGTTACATTTATCATTTCATAATCATATTGAAACTTATTAATCTTTAACATTATAAACAGATGCATTTACAAATTACTATTTTCACTCAATAATATAGTACATGTATATAAAATCGTGTTATCAAACACTGTCATCATGCATGTATGTAAGCTACGTATAACTGAAATGATATCTAAAATGTATGATTTATATGTGTAACTTGTAAACTACTTTCTACTTTAGCATGTTATTCTATTTAGAAAATACTTCCTAAAAACTTTCTCTGGAAAATTATTCTCTAAATACCGTTTCTGAAAACTCTTTACTGAAAGTTTCTTTCTGAAAACTCTTTGCTAAAGACTTTACTTGAAAACTGGTTTCTACTTTATACTTTTGAATCTCTTATAAAACTACTGTTCTCTGGAAACTGTTTCTGAAATCTATTTTCTGAAAATTGTTTACTTAAATCTGACTTTTGAAAACTATATACTGAAAATCTGAAAATTGTGCACTGAAAATCTGAAAACTGTGTTGAAAATCTGAAAACTGAAAACTAGAAATACTCGATGCCCAGGACAACAGCTCAACTGCGGCATCCATGTAAAAACTGATGGTACTCGATGCCCAGGACAACATCTCACAACTGCAGCATCTATGAGGCGGTGGTGCCCTACGTCCAGGATAACAGCTCAACTGGAAATGTAGAGCTCTACACCCAGGACAACAGCTCAATTGGTAGTTTAGCCACCACTAGGGACCATGTATACGATCCTAAGCCGCCATCCTAGCCCTACATGTGCCATGTTCTCTGTATCCGTCAATTCCAACTGTATCTCAAGTTACATACTAGGGTGAGGTTTTACCTCATGCCCCGAAAACATAAAACCGTGGATAAACTTTTAAAAACTTAAATCAAATTTCAAACTGTAAGGAAACATCTCTTTCAAAAACATTTGAAAACTTATCTTTGTAATACTTTGAAACTTAAAACACTTTTAGCTTTAACTTATCTTCTGAAAACCGTAACAAATGCATAATCTTATATATACATGTACATGCAAACTCTATGCTCATACAAAACTATCTTGATAGTCATACTTATTTATATGTTTACATGCATAAAAACCAACATGATCAAGATCTATTTTACATATGTTCTTATGCACAAATACTATGTTCACTTAAACATACATCAAGATACTTTTTCACAAAACACATACCTACCATATACTAACTTACTTATTTCTCCATGCATACTTACCCAAAACAGACGTTGGAAGGGTAAAGTTGGAAGTAGTGTCTCATTCACTAAACCCAAAACACCCAAGCCTACCCAAAGAACCAAAGCCCACGCTCATAGAGTCTCATTCACGCCCATTGTAGACACTACATTTTTGCATATCATGCCCGATGACGAGTCTCGTAAGGAGGCACTACCTTTTCATGTCATGGAAGTTGCGGGAAACGGACGACGGAAGGGAAAAGTCAAGAATTGACGTTTTGTTGGATTTTTGTTCGCTCGCTTAAACTCGGGTTTGCTCAGGGAGCCTTTATTTCAAAATTTATTCTCGCCCCGAACTTTAAAGCCCACCCCTGTGACCCTTCAACTCCCATGCAAAATAAAAATCACCAACCAATTGAATAAATTCAAATTAAATCAAACCATTAAAAAATACAAACCAATTAAATAACAATTTTAACAAAATAATAATAATAATAACAAATAATTAAAACACGAAAAATAAAATACACAACACAAATAAATAAAAAATACTAACCAAACACAAATAAACAAATCAACAACAACAAAACCCACTAATTCATCAAACAATAAAATAATAAACAACACCAACACCAAACAAATAATAAACAAACAAACATCAACAAAACCCACTAACACAAAATAATAAACAAATCACAAATCACAAAAACCTAACCTCACCCATGCCTCACGCCCATCACAACCCATCTCTCACCCATCCACAATCAACCATTATTCCCCTGCAACACCCATACCCTATTCATGCTAACCACCCTCCATGCCATAACCCATACTCCCACCATGCAGTGACCATTCTCTCAAAGAACCATATAAACCCTTAGCCTCTCTCTCACTCGGGTGGACTCCCCCCTCATTTCACCAACATCATACACTCGGCCTCTCTCCCTCATCCACTGCCCAGCTACTCCATTCATCGCACATATCCACAATCAGCCCTAGCCAACACAGGCCATCTTTCTCCATTCCCATGCATGCCACTGCCCCCATTAACTCATAAGCAACAAACACCCCCTAGCCTTCATTCACTGACCACACAGTCCTTCACGTATCAAGCTCCAGTTCACGCATACCACAAGCCTTCATGGACGTCAAATAACGCACTGCAAAGACACACCACGTAGCCAAAACATCTCCACAACACAGCCCTCAATCCAAGCATACTCACGTCACACACGTCCCCTCTTTCCCACCCTCACGTAGCAATAAACAAACCCTAGACCTTGACGCCTCACTGCACCCTCTCTCCCTGACGGAAGCCACCCAAAATAAACCCTAATAGATAAAGCTCCACAACCTTCACGCCACTGCCCACAAGCCATCAGCGCACACCACGCCCATCATCAACGCACGTAACACTGCCCTCACTACCTAAAGAGCTCACAAATACGTCACAACCTGCCCCTCATACATTAACCCTAATTACCGAAACCCTCACTGTCAGCAGCACACACGACACACTCAGCCCCATTGATTACGTAACCACCTTGGACCTAGCTCCCCCTCTCGGCATCAAAGACGCCCAGCACATTCAGCTGCCTCCATTCTCACGCGCAAAACAGTCCAACTCACTGCCTTAAACCAGCACACGCCCTCTGCCCAGCACGTAGCAGCACTTACATACGTCCTCTGTCCACGCACCTTGACCAGCCGTGCAAATGAGCCACTATCATGCCAAAATAACCACTTATCCTTCACGCTATTACCATCACGTAACAGCCCCCCCATGCACGTGTAATAAGTCCCATGCATATAGCCACAAAACCCACGTGAAAACTGCCCTAAAACCGTGACCCTAACACCCCCCAAACTGCCTCCAAGCTGCGTGAAAACAGTAGCCAAAATTGAGAACAAAACAGTCCAAAAATAGCCCGAAAACTTGAGTGAAAACAGTGAGAAAAATAGAGAAAACGGCGAGCGGAAGCCACGAGTAAAAACAGACAAAACAGCGGAAACAGCGAAAACAGCGGACCATCGAAAATAGCAAAACGATATCCCTTCCGGCACCGTGGAACGCACTCCCGGAAAGCGACTTAAAAGGTAAGACCTGAGGGCACCCTTTTATCTTATTTCCGTTATTTATTTTCTAAGCATGATGTAATCGTTTAAGTTTATTATTGCTTTATGCATGATTAGGATGATTAATATGTTATAGTTTTATGCATGGCTAGTTGGTTTTGCTTGAGCATGATTTAATTGTTTAGTATGATATTTATTTTCCTATACATGATTAGGTTGTTTAGTATGAGGTTTAATGCATGATTAGTTGGTTGTTTCTAAGCATGATGTAGTCGTTTAGTATGATGTTTAATGCATGATTAGTTGGTTGTTTCTAAGCATGATGTAGTCGTTTAGTATGATATTTATTTTCTTATGCATGATTAGGTTGTTTAGCATGATGATGTTTTATGCATGGTTAATAGGTTGTTCTTAAGCATGTTGTGTAGACTTGGTTAATATTGCACAAATCCATTCATTACAAACGACATAAGTAAGGGACCATTCCGAACCCAACGGTTTGAGGTCTTCCCTTGCGAGGGGTGAGTGCGGCCTTAAATCTTTGTCCCGGTTCACACCGGGTGGCGACTCCATTATTCTCCGGTTTAGTCCCCCGCGGGCTACTCCGTACTCCCAACCGGCCGCGAGCCCGGGACAGCATGCGTCGTCCAGTTTCTGTTGTCTACAGTCTGGCGACTCCACTGGGGATAGAGAATCGGCCTCGAAACATGTCTTGTAATGGTTGGATTTGTGTTTTAATTAACCATGTTTACTGTAAGTTTAAGGAATTAATCAAAGGCATTGTTAGGGCTAGGTGATGTTTGGTGTCTTCCTTCACTCACTACCTTTTTACAAGGAAAGCAAAAGCTGTGAAGACACCTAGATAATCATCTTCCTAGGGGATGTTTGGTGTCTTCCTTCACTCACTACCTTTTTACAAGGAAAAGCTGTAAGGCATCTAGATAATCATCTCATGTGATAGACTAATTTGGAGGACTCGTTGTTTATTCCTGTCACCAAGCGATAAGAGTCTAAGGGGCTTGGGTATCCACTGCGAGCCTTGCTCCGCCCTCCCTCTGGGGAATCTACAACGGGAAGTCCATTTGACAGTTAGTCACATACCTTAACTTGTTGACATATAAGGTGCACTCACTTGGTCGTTTGAACCCTTGAATGGGGAGTCCTAGTTGTGGGTAATCCTTTGTCAATAAGGGTCTTTGTTTACATTCTTGAAACCTACACATGAACCTTAGTTTTTATAACCTTTAAGAATTATTT